>UYYA01005166.1:0-36121 GCA_900624975.1 Angiostrongylus costaricensis | reverse complement strand
AAGCTGCCACGTCGAGACGAATAACAAGCGAGGACCATCGACTCGGATCATCGGCTCTGAGGAAGACGAAGACGTCGAAATGTTAGCCGAAAATAAACATCATTATCAACTTCGTGTGAGCTCATCAAAGAAAGAATACATATTAAGCTCAGTAGTGTTTTGCAATATTAATTCCTCTTTCGTAGCCGCCAAAGAAGTATTGATGCCAGCATTTTGCCTATATGCATAGATCCTATCGATTTCTAGTAATTATTACAGTTTGCTTGTGACTTGGTTGCAATAAGGACGAATACTTATGGGTAACAAAAGAGTTCTGTGTGAGAGGTGACGACCGCATCTTAGGTAAGCTAGTGAATGGTATCCGTGATTTGCTTCTTCATTATCCCGGCACATTTAGTTTTGTCCATAATTTTGGTATAAATGTATGTTCTTGCACGACAATCAAAATTAACACCTGGAGAATGTATTCGGCTTTGTTGTTATACCAATTCGACAAAATGTGGTGTTTTCAGGCTTGCAAAAATCTGTGACAAGGCAGGCTCGTAGCAATGTAAGAAACAGTTTTTATATCACTTCCGTGTTGGTCTTACAAAACGTAGCTGATTTTCAGGAAGCAGAGTTTTTATGGGTCAACTGTGAACTGTGTGCCAGAATTGTATATTGAATCTGATTACTGATGAAAACGATGGATTCGACATGAGAAGAGACCGCTGATAATCCTTCCGAATCCTACTCGGGAAGTGTGCTTTGTACATTTTTGTGTACATATCCATATATTTATATAGCCGAAGATTATGTTTTATGAAGCAATTTTATAGAAAAGAAGAACTAACTCGATAGGGTGTCAGAGTGAAATGTTCACTGCAAATCAAATCACTGCAGAAGTAATCAACGTCGTCTTATCAAAACCTTTCACAATTAATCTTCTTTCCTTTCTTCAAGTCCACCTTCCGAATCGCTTGTACCAGTGCTAGCCATTGAAACGGTTGACTTGTCCTCTCACTCTCATGGCTCACCCATGCGAGCCCCTTTCTTCCCTCGGACCTAAATTACGAGTTTTTCATGATGTTTTGGTATCCATGCAGCCAAAATTATCTCTTTAGTGTAACACTACTTCTTAAACATCATTTATCTCTCTTACGAAAGCGAAACAAAATTAGTTACTTGTTTTGGCTTGAAGCACACCTTCACACATTGAACTACTAAAACGCCTTCGGTACACGGCGTTTCCCTTAAGGATTGATCAAAGCCCGGTCCTTCAATCCTTCTTTGATCACTTCATCTAATTCTACAAATTCTTATATATTTCTTGGCAAGCCCAATATAAACACAAAATTCGTTTACAAGCGAGTGGGCTCTGGCTGTTTACTCTTTGTGAAAAAGACAAACGACAACATGAAACCTATTGGCAAATGTTGATCGAAGCAACACGACGAATACGAATGAAATAGTACTTGTCAGGCTGACGGCCGACTCCTCTCCAACCCTCCTTTTAAGTTAGAGATTACCATCTGCTAGTGACGAAAGGAATGAATAACTTGCTTGATTAAGCAGTGGAGATATCATTTCCGCGAAACAATTTTAAAAAAACGAATTCATGGAGAACATGCTGAGCTATTTGAAGGAACAGTACTACCATCTTTGTGTTATAAGACACAACCATGCTGTGGTATGTCAGTCGCATCAGAGAAGTTGCGTAGAATGAACAGGAAGCATGAGCGCCATTGTCTTGGAACTAAGTGGAATTTCGAGGAATCCAAACGACATCGAAGGACGAAAAAGCAGGTCTACTCATTCTAACCACGTCTGAACCAACGATGTCCACAAGGGACCAAATTTTAAGCTCCTTAACGGCGGTGAAAACCACAGTTAATGAGAGTAGAATAACCGCTTTTTTGACGAAGTTTTGGTTCCGTTGCACATCGTTTTTTTTTGTTAGGCAGGAGAAATGAACAGTTTTGAAACCAAGATGTCCTGAAGAGCATACTTTGATTGGCCACCTATGAAGTAGCAGAAAATTAGGGAAAATCATCGTTCTTTTTCCTAATGCTCTCTACTGCAGTTATTTCCATGTGCACAATTAATCTCACAATCACACAGATGATTTATACTCTCAATTGACGTTTCCTGCACTCATTCATAATGAATATAGGTTCATTGCTGGTGACGTTCAATGTAATATGCGTGCATTTTAAGTAGCGGAAACTATTCCTTGAAGGAAATGGCCATCCGATTCGAAGACGTAAACGACTGCCATTATTGATGACCTTCTCATACTCCTCTCCTGCTATTTTGAACCACACGAAGAAAACACGCTGGCTATCTAGCAACATTAGTTGTGCAGAACTAACTTGATTTGTCTATGGATGGTGTAAATTCAATATGCCAGAAAGCGTACTTTCTCGAGGAAATTATAAATTTCGTCCTACTTCGGTTGTGACTCGAACGGGAACGAATCCATTATGGTGAGGATCCGGTCGAATTGCCTCGGTGTTTCGTAGAGGAGCTGTATCAGGCCGCTTGTACGAGCAGCCTGTTTCGCTTCACACACTTTATCGAAGTCTGTAAGAGATAATACAAATGTTACAGGTTTGCCATCGACAAGTGATAGCGACAAAATTACTTCTGTCGGGCTCAAAGACAGTCTGTTCTTCCATGCTCGTATAAGCATCCACGTTTTTTTTAATGGGGAGAGGGTTGTGGGAAGCAAAAGCACGAAACCGCTGTTTGCATAACTGTACTATCTTATAATTTCTACACAACTTAAAGTAAGTTTTACTTAAGCTTTGTGCCTTTCTTTCAGACCATGTTATAACAGAAGAGAAAATACACAACATGATTGTCTAAAACTGGATGTGCCTGTTCTGTGTTGTCTATAAGTTCTTTATGAGTTATCTTAAAATATGTTGATAGAATACGGTAAGAAGGATAGCTGCTCGAACAATAGTGGTTTTGAAATGATAGGTCATGCACATATGATTATTGAACTTATTGAAGTATTGTGAAAATACGTAAAACCATTTTGTCTCATTTTTACCGACTAAGAAATCACCTTCTGTTGTGCACAGACAGAAGTATTCATGAAAGCTTCAGACAATCACAGTGCTCATTTTCACTGCATAAGTCTATTTTATGAGCCATACTGCAACTTCCCTCTTAACTGTTTATCGCCTCATCGTGGCTGGGAGGTGTTCTTGGGTGTCAGGCTCCGATGTACAGCGGAGATATTCATCTCCTCGACAACGTCTTCCATGCTGAATAGGAATCCGGGGTTTCCTTCAGGAAGCCTAGATAAGAGTAAATCAGTGCCAGGATCCACCACACCATCTTGTTATCAAGGTTGTCGTATAGTGGTAAATTTCCCTCTCGTCCACAATGGCGGTGACTGCCTGTGGTGGTGACGACCAGAGAAAGACTTTGGTCAGGCTGACCTCGAGACTCCAGGAAAACACAGTGGCTTAACCAACAAAATTTCAAGAATTGGAAAATATGCTGGGACCCACATAACCAGTGAGGACAGGCCGTCCAAGTATCCAAGTACACAGCAGCTTCACAGTTAAGATTTCGTTACATTATTCCTCATGCCAGGTGTGATAGGTAAGACGCGACAACGTGTTATTATCTCATAAATCCACTCTTGAAATGATCATTTGAAAACTGCAGGAAAAGAAGGTAGAACTGAAAGTCAAAGATGTTAGAAACCTAAAGCATTCACTCCTCGCTGATGAAATTACTCTTGTGGCATTAAACTACACCGTGCAGTGCAATGAAAAGGTGAACGATTTAGACGAGCGTGGTGAAAGATCGTTTTGCTTTTAAATATTCAAAGGGAACGATTTTCGTGAGCAGTGGCCTAATTCCTAGCGTCTCGTTAAATGAATATCCCGGATTACTCAAGCCGATTGTGTATGGGTCGACAAGTGAAGGAAGGCTATGAGCGACTTAGAGAATAGAGGGTTTGAGAGGCTTATAAGAGCACCAATGGTATAATAAGGCACAATGGTAAACGTGCTGTTTGCACACCTTTTCCCCGCAGTTTTTTTGAAATTCACAAGGTTTGCGTCGTGAATCTGTGCACCATGTGAGCAGAGCTGTCGCTGTTATTGAACTCTCTTTGAGAAACGAATGTTACAAGTAGAAACAATAGTGCAAATCCCGTTATATCTAGAAACAGCTGAAATGAACGAGTGGTTCTTCTCAGCGACTTTGGAGATCTAACATCTGGACCAGTTAACCACTGTGCAAAAGGATGACCGTTAATCCGTTGATGAGCTTCCTTCGTCGAAATTATGGAAAATATGCTTCTGATTTTTCTTGAAGGGGAACGAAATAGACAGATAAAAATGAGATTTGTGGTTTTCGCTTAAATCACCTGAAGATCACAAGCAATGCAAACTGCCCTGCTACCAATCTTCGTAAGGAAAATCGATTGATGCGAGCTACTTGGAAAGTACTATTTGCTTAAATGAGAAACAAGATGCTTTAATTGTTCGAAATATTGAAGGCAGTAACGTCGTTCAGCAGTTTACTAGGTGAAAAGAAACTTTAGTCACCAAAATACTCGAACGTGAGACAATCATCGTTCGGCTAAATCGAACATCAATATACTGAACCTGTTGAACAGTCAAGGGAGTGGTCAAAGTCTTACATTTCCTAAAATACGTATTGCATTACGGCAGCTGTTTTGTCCATTAATAATAGAAAAATCGAAAGAGTATGCGTATGTGATGTCTGCCTTCTTCAAATAACACTAATGGAGTGGTACCGTAAGACTTCACCTGATAGCGAGCTCCAAGGGAGCTTTCCTCTCGTTATTTCGACAACCATTTAAAACCAACTTTCCAAGTCTCGCTTTCCAAGGTCCTAAAGGCTAATAAACTGTTTTGAGCAACTGTCCTTTATTACATAATAAGATCCACCAAACATTTGCGAAGATATCCACAAAATTTTTGAGAATAAATGAAGCGCGTCATCGCATAGTGCAAAAATCTGCATGAATAACACAACAGCCAAAATATACCTGAATGTCTCAACAGAATACTTTAGCTTTAAAGGTTTTTTGCACTCATGCTTTGTACTTCCGAAACTAAGGATGTTACCGCCAAAAGCTCACCTGTCGCTGATGAGCAATAAGGCAGCCGTACCTTACTGTGCTTTTCCAGCCGACGATTTTCCGAGCTTTTGATACCGTTTTCGCTTTTTTGAAAAAATCGTTCTTATAACACCAAGCATTAGCCTGACGGAATGAATGCTTGCCGACTTTGATAACGCCTATGGAAGTATTGGTAATCCGCTAAATCCCATAAAAACGATGTTCACGATGAAAGGACTGCTTATGTATGTCCCATTCACGCTCAACGGAATGAATATCTCCAAATTCTCCAACTACGTCTATCTGTGTCAATAAATCAAAATGGTGAACGGTTTAGCTCCAGAGTTGAGCAGAGGAAACAGGCGTTGTGGAGAACTAAAGAGCACCGATGGTGTGGTGAGGAAAACGAAGAACACCCGTCTTCGTGGCCAATTTTTCGGTACCGCGATTCTTTCAGACTTAATGTAAGCGTCAGAAATATGTGGTCGTTACGTAAGCACGATTGAATATCACTCAGCAACAATGAACGCGCTCTCGAATGAGCGATACTAGGAGTATCTCCTATCACGCAGTTGAGGAAAGGGACAGATCCAATCTACGTCAGCCATCAGTAGTTAAAAATACCGCTCTAAACCCCAAACTGCTTAAACCAAGAAACCAAACAAAACCAAATCGGCCGGCTGGTTACGTAATGTGTTTTCCTCCAAACGATAGACAAGACCCGTTAGTGAATTGATTCCTCGAGCGCACTGTGGGAGGACAACCGACCTAAGTCAGAGTTCCTTGCGAAAACTCATGAAGAAAAATATGATGCTCAACGAGTAGAACCTAGAGCGAGCAGAACCCAATGGGATACTCTTGAACACGATAGGCGTGACCACTTACAAGATAAAAAATAAAATAAAATAAAATAAATAAATAAATAAAAAATAAACTCTCAAACACTCTTTACTTCACAGACTGCTGGAATCTCAAGAAACGGAGTTCTGAATTATAACAGTTCTACAAATCTGACTGAGAACAGTGAAATAGTTCGAGAAGCCGATGTTGCGTGTTTTACTAAACGCATACAAACCGAGCCGAAGTTCAGCTCTATCACCTACAAATCCGCGTTTTCCGTTTTTCCATCCACCAGCTATGATGTCGAGTTATGTTTAATCTTCCGTTTTTCCACTCCAGAGAAAATTACTAACCGTCTCATCTCTTAAACCGTTAAAACAGAGGTTATAAATACACGACGAGCTTTCCCAACACTATTGAAGTTACACATTTTACTGTCAACAGGATCTTGCGAAATACAAAATACAGTGCTGGACATAACATAGAAACAAATCACTGATGAGATAACATAGCTGAGAAGAACCAACTAATGCCTCGGACAAGCCACCAACAAGTGCACCGCAGGTGCGATGGAGTGGATGAGTGAGCCATTTCAACTCTCGCTGCACTGCCAGGGCATCCAAAAAACCTGGAAAATGAATACACAGTATCCTCCATCTACATCACATCTGATATTAAGTGTACACAGATTTTAAGCAAAGCACATCAGATAGCGAAAATAACTAACCTAATGACAAAATATTATAAGCCAATCCACACGTTAATATTCCTATTTCATTTTTGGATGGCTGCTGTCATTTCCATCATTCCTCGCACAATCAGTACTCGATCCAGGTCATGTTTTTACGTGCTATCGAGGCATTTCCGCTGCAATAGTGGTTAGTTTCTAGCAGTTTTCTCATCAGGACTAACTGAAAAAACGAGATGAGCAAGGAATAAGGAAGTGCAGATAGGCAAAAACCACAGCAAAGAGCAAGAAAGAAAAATTAATACCCTTCATATCCTACCCTTCATCTCAAATGATATAAGTACAGGTATAAAACGCTGCTTAAGAAGGGCGGGCTTAGAGAATTCGGTGAGCGTAGTTGAAATACCACCGAGTAATCTTAAGCGCCAGCTAGTTCATAACCGCCTATATGACCGTCTATGTGCAACTCAAAATTGCATAATTTGCCCCAGTGGTAGAGACGGTGATTGCATGAGCTCGGGTAAAGTTTATCTGATCTCTTGCAAGACGTGTGGTGACGAATACATTGGCGAAACGGGTAGACTCCTCTGTGTCCGCATGAAAGAACACCTAGCCGGCAAAACTAGACCAAATACCCCGCTAGGCACGCATAGGACCCAGAGACATAACGGGGACGACTTCGAAGTATGTCTCACGATCCTCGCACGCGAATCAAGAACACAGGCGCGAAAAACTTTCGAGGCACTCTGGATTAATTCCAGAAATCCGAAAATGAACCGCAGGGAAGAATGCCTCATTATCACGCGTGATATAGGGCAGTATATAAAACTGCCTTTCTGATGTGAGGGTCACATTATACTTCCACGTAATTTCTGTGCGGTTGGTCTCTACGTGACATACTTAGTGGAGACCTCATAGAAAGCGGTGAGTGTGCAAAGCTGTGTTCAAAGTGATTGAAATCTTGGTTTAGAGTTTCTTTGTTTGGTTATGGAGGCGTCTGGCCGAGTGAGTTGCTATCAACTTGACCTTTCCAGGCTCTGAAGAAGGCGAAATCCGCCGAAATGTCAGCTTAATCGTGAACAAAGAATTGTAACACCTCGCGTTTGCTCAACAAAAATACGAAGAAAAATTAACACAATTCGAATCATCACCTCTTCGGAAATGTGGTTATCATGGAGAGTTACGCCCCGAATTCCATCAAATTCTTCAGGATTTTTGATTGCTTCTCGCTCATAATAGACACTTTAAAACTAAGAAAACGCCAAACATTTGGAAAAAAAAAGGCATCGTTACGTGCTTACGGAATGCAACTGCTGATATTGCAATCTCATCAACTCACGAACGAGCTCCTCGCAAGAATCAAAGGAATTCCTTCTCAAGTCTCTACGTAGTCGTCACTCCCTTCTAGGTGTACCTGGAAGAAAAAAGCATGATTCGGTGCATGGTTTTTAAGCTCAAAGCTGTCGAATAACATCTTTTCGCTCTTTAAAAAAGAAATCACACCTTCAAGCTTTCATATTTCTGCTATAAACGAAGCGAAATACAAACTTTCTTTCACAGAAGCGGCTTTGTTCGGCTAACGCTTCCACGTCTTCGTCTTCATCATAGCCGACGATTCCTATCAATGGTTCACAGTTGTTCCTCTTCTCGATGTGGCGTCTTGGTTTCTCATCGAAATGGTTCTTCCTCAGTTATCGGGTGTATTTGGGTCATTGGAAACGCTTAACTGAGGAAGATCCGGTTCGATGCGAGGCCAAGACGCCACATCGAGAAGAGGAACAACTGTGGACCATTGATAGGGATCGTCGGCTCTAATGAAGACGGGGACCTCAAAACGTTAGCCGAATAAACATCTCGTATCAACCTCGTATAAACTCACCTATATAAACACTGTGAGGTATCTCGGTGATTATCAAGCAATTTTCAGTACCACTACCATGATAGAGAACAGAAATATTGTCAACGTGGGAACGCCTTAGTACGGCCATCCCCAAGATTGCGAAGAGAATTGACGCCGAAGCCACACGCAAAATGTTCAAGGACAACTGTGGACGGCGGATGAGGAGGAAACGAATCGCAAACGAGAAGTGCTGGGTTCCCCACAGCACAGCAGTGATGACGAGTCATGTAGAAAAACGTAGGAAAAAAGGTTATCAACATACGTATTCGTGAAACTACTCATTGCCGCCCAGCAATATTTTAGCCTTTGATACTCTAAGATCCATAAAGAAGGCTATAATATCATCGCAGTTTGGACTCAAGCTTTCAGTGATAGAAGCCGTTTTAGTGCTATAAACTGCAATCTAATTTTTGAGATAGGTCTTATAAAAGGAATATATCTTTATCACTATGGCAACAATTCTTATTCACTAATGATTCCAAATATCAAACATTAGCACAGAGCTTACTCTACCGAACATTGCCCAAATAAATTCTATTGGTCGGAACCCACTCTTCGATGAACAACACTTTGTAGTGGCAACACGCATTTCCGAGCTATGAATACTTTGTTTAGAAAATGACGAGATTAGAATATACTTCTCTACTAGAACTATAAGAAAAAAATTCACTCACCTTAAGGAAACTCAGTGAACTGTGCACTTTGATTCCAATGCATTCCCCTTGTCATACAGCTACAAATATTACCTTTTCGCTGGTGAGATGATACTAATGCATTGATAAGCAGCTATATAGCAAAGTATTGACCTATACTTGAAAACACACACATTTTTCGAAACAATATACAACTTCTACGTATAACCCACATTTTACAATATTATTGAAATGCTGAAGGGCTCGTGTAGCGAAGTGGTCAGAGACGCCCTGCAATACCCATGGCATCGATGCTCGCGCCCCAAACCCACCAAACCTTCCATCACTCCGATGTCGGCAAATTGGTACCAGACTTTTCTCAGGGAACAGCAGCATAGGCCCGATGCATCAGGCCGCCGCGAGTCTTTGTTAAGGCCAGGTATGCATTCAATCACCTCCATTCCAAATGAAGCCAAATGCATGGCGCATCCCTCAAGGATTGATCAACGTCGACAGCTTTACCTTTTACTTTTGAAATAACCACAGCATTAGAAAAAAATCACGAAGATTCTGATGTGATTTGAGAATTTGTTCCGAGAGAATGTGTTGCCGTTTGTACGTGCGGCCAAGATAGTAATACCTAAACCTGACCGTAACTTAGTACGTGGATTGATTGGATACCGAATACTCAAATTCAAATATTACATTATACTATGGATTGCTTGAACAGCTGATGTCTATGAGGCGGTAAATAGTTGGGAGGGTGGGCTATCTACCAATTAGAAGACGGAGCTACGCCGAAAACTGCTCTGTAGCAAAATAAACGACGAAAAGGAAAATGAAGGTAATTTCCATGCGGCAAAATGCATAGAGAAGGAAAAATCTTGATGACCAAACGTGACTATCATATATGCGGACTATGGTTAACTTTGACCGCTAGACATTACGATGCGTCCTGAAATGATTCTCTTCACAGCTTATCGCTAACAACAGTAATCAAGTTTGATTCTCGACGTGGCCTAAATTTTTCTTAATCAAAGTAAGTTGTCGTGCTGCCGACACGGCGAGAGGCCGCGTAGGCCTTTCATCGCCCTATCTGGATTCAGGTGCGTTTTATACAGAATTCCATTTGTTTTCGTCACTCATTTTCCACTATGTGCTTCGAGTGCAAATGGCGTAAGCCTCCGCCGTAGCCACTTGTCCGTCAGTCCTTTTATTGCTACGATCCCTCATTCCTTACCCATATTTTACTTGGTTATGGCAGTTATAATTTTTCAACTTGAAGAAGGTTTTGTGTGATACCTTCCTTTCCGTACTTAAAATGCTTTAAAGCTTTTGTTTACGCAACAAGTTAAGCTCTTTCTATTATTTTTTGCTTCGAAATATCTCCTTCGTTCCTTCTAGTAGTTTGTATTTCATAAAATTTTTTGTAATAAAGGAGTTGTTTATTAATACCACAAAACTGAAGTTTTTCATTGGAGGTACACATGCTTAATCAAGTTACTTGCAAACGCTGACGAATGGAAGCAACACGGTGGAGACTTCTAGCGTGGGAGAGCCAAGTTAGCAAAGCGAACACTGGTGGGAACAGCTTCCACTGATGAGTGGAAGCAAATGACCACGTCAGATAAAACGTGAGATTTAAGACTGAGACTTCGTTTCTAAATTGTCGCTCGATTATTTTCAGTGGACAAAGACAGCAAAACATTTATTTCAATTCGGAGTTTTCTTTAAACTTGATGCAAATTATTTCTGGCCAGCGATTTACACGCGCGTTGAGGTTTTAAAATCAATATTCTTCTATTTAATTGTTGTTGCTTCCCAACTGTTTACCGCCTCATCGTTGCTGGAAGATTTTGCTGGGTGTCGGACTGCGATGTACAGCAGGAGAGTTCGTCTACCGGGCAGGGTCTCCCAAGCTGAGAAAGAGTGCGGCGTTTACATCAGGAAGCCTAGCTAAGAGTAAACCAATACCGGGATCCACAGCCGTTTTGGTATCAAAGTCGCATGGTGGTAAAGTTTTCTCTGATCCATAAGGGCTGCGACTGCCAATCGTGGTGAAGACCTGGAGCAGACTTTGGCCAGGCTGTCCTCGGGATTCCGGGGAACCGCAATGGCTTAGCCGGCAAATCTCCGAAAAGCAGTGATTATGCTGGAGTCCGCACAACTAGTGATGACGGGTCGTCCAAGTATCAAGTGAGTGATTGTTATTCAATGAACATATGAGTACGATCGGCTACTATTTGCTTCATTCGGGCTCTGGGCGATCTCTATTCTTGCCCAAAGGACGTCCTGTCTACGGAATGTCTACGAAGTGAGGAGCACGATTATGAAAATTCCACACACACACACATGATTTCATTTTCCAATATTTTTCGGTGAAAAAAACTGTTTATTACTGAAATGATAAGGACAATTTTAATAAGTTATGTGGCATGCAATGGCTATCTAGATAAACCTCTAAAAATGCTCTCGGCTCTAGTCAATCGCTGAGGAAAGAGTCATGCATTCGACATCACTGATTATGATTGAAGTTGACCGAAGGCATTTCTGGCGTTTACAAGGGTGTCTACCTATGTATCGAGCCAGTGCAGCTATCCTTGCTAGCAAGTTTGGCACCACTTTGCCAACTCCGGAGTTATGGAAGGTTTGGAAAACCTGGAGCGCGAGGGTCGCTCCCATGTGTATTGTAGGCCACTGCGCTACCCGCGCCCCAATCTAGTTAGATGCTGTCTAATTACGAAAATCCTTCGCCAATTCACACAGTGTATTAAGGTGACGACTATTTACCGAAATCACGGTAACGCGCGTCCTACTAGAGGAACAGCGACGCGATGTGCGCCACACCATTGGCCCACTACGTTTCGTGGACGCCCACGGCTAAATGAAAGAGGTGAGGTGAGCCCAGTATTTTTCGAGAACTCCAAGTTGCACGTAAAGCGGCAAACTGTTATACATTAGGCATAAATAATATGCCTAAGACGCTAAACCAGCGAAATTCCAAATGCAAATAAAAAGTTCCGAATCATCCAGAAAGATTTGGCGAAACCGGCTGCTGAAGAGTAAGAAAATAAATATTTAGGTTAAGGCGTTTTGCTAAAAATGCATCAAATGCTATTATTCTGTATTAAGAGGAAATTCAGCCCTTTAGTAGAGCATAATTTACTAGGTAATAAAGTAGCTCAAAGTGCAGATCTCTACTCGGCGCTGTGCTTCATTCTTTCTGAAAACGGAAGAATGCGTGGAATTGAAGTTTGGAACTATCAGAACAGAACATGGGATATAAAACGTCAACGGAATATACTTCATGTGAACTGGTCGTATCGAATACGCCATTGTGCGTCTATGCACCTCGTGTAAGCGTGGGTATGGAATTTGTATTTATTGCAAAAGAAAAGCATTAGAGTGGTCATATCTGCATTTGAGAAAGATGCCACACCCTTCCTGTCTCAAACTGTAGAATTACAAATGGAATCTACCACATGTGAAGCAGCTCGCGCTGCGATATTGTACATCACTTCAGCTCTTTCGCCAACACCACGACGAACTGTTTCTCAGGTTACTGCATCATCTTTGCTGGAGCAAGGTTCTCCAAAGTTTGGTTTTTCAATTTTTTTTTTGCACTATGAGGACTGTGGACATATGAAATCGAACGGATTTATTAATAGACGAAGTGCTAGCTGGTTAATTTTGATTAAATATACTTTTTCCATCGTTTACAAGGAAGATGCAAGCTACGATAGAGGAGTAGCTTTAATACTGTTTTCTTTTCGGTTATATAATTCTGCTTAATAATCTTCAAGGCTTTAAGTGAAACATCGTGACTAGCGGTCAGAGTGCCAGTAGAAAAAACTTCACCGTGAGTACCGAGGAGACCAGAGCTAGTACGAGGAGCGCGGAGAGAGGAATTGTCCTACGATTTTCGACACGGCGAGTGCAACGACGATAAAAAATTTAAGGTATGCGTACTACTTGATGGTGCTCCTAAAATAGTGCAACTCTCCACAGAGAAGCGCATTTGAGCATGCTGAGATTTCCAAACTCTTAATGAAGCATTAATGATTGTGCACTGTTATGAACGGAAATGATAATTACATTGATTACCGTTTACTGCAGGAAGGATTGCCCGTTGAAAAACCAGTTAGCATCCACGGGAAATCACTATCCTGTAAGAGCATCGACAGCAGAAGTTGGGCCATTCTAACGGTGCTCCGGCGAAGAAGATTCGACTCGAAACGACGACAAAGACAACAGCCACATCGGGAGTACGAGCGACTGTAGACGATCGACTCGGATCGACATCAGCTGTGAGGAAGGCGAAGACATTGAAACGTTAATTGAATAAAACTTTTTATCAACTAGTGTTAACTTAACAATGAAAAATATAAATTATGTGGAATTTTCATCCACTTGCTCCCTCGTGGTGGAAAGCTGCAAATTCGTTTGTAAGGTGGCATTGTGTTTGTAAGTCTTAGTTAAGTTTGTGCACACTTCGCTAACCTGCTTGTTGTAAGCAGTCGCACAGGCTCTGAGTTTTAGACGCAAAATTCCTCTAAAATTCTCGTTGGAAAATTGATTGAAACTGCTACACAGCTTGAGGAAGGAGGAATCTAACGTGGGAAACAGCTATGAACACTCAAAGTTCTAAACCTGATGCTAGTTTTACAGTACGCTTAGAGGAAGTTGCAATCGACGACGAGTATGTCGCATCATAGCTGCACGGCTTAATTTTGGAGGTCTCGTTCTAACGCTTTCAAGGAAAACCAGTTGACAGCATGTTGCTTCTTGTGATCTCGTAAGCTCGGTACATTTGAAAAAGACACAAGTAAAGGGAACACGGCCCATGAACAGCTGTGGAACAACGAAGTTGAATCACTGCGTACATAATTACGAATTTCCAAAGCATGAGGTCTTTCGTCAGCCCATTTTCAGGTTTTCTTGCTCTAGGCAATATGATCCCTGGACTGCCAGAAACATGGGAAAACAGACATATGTTGTTTACGGATTCAAAGAGCAGTCTATAACGTCTCGGCCCGTATGTAACAAAAAAGTGCTCCATCACCAGTGGACAACCACTCATTAGTTGCAATGTTAACTTTTTAGTTTACTGCCTATTATCACTTTCCGTGGCAGGTAATTATGTGTGAAACAACCACAACGATGCTGAGATATTTGAAAACTTTGGACAGGAGGTGTCTATGGTGAGGAACGAACGCACTATTGTCCTTTCCGTGGAGTAACTCGTTCACCACCACACCATGCGCATTCTTCGTTTCACCTGTATCTCAGCTAGTTCTATCGACAAACGCCATCAGCAATCACCCGTCAACGGGAGCATTGTGATTTCGACTACAGCCTCAACGTAGCTACGCTCGTTGCAGAATGGAGCCCTCTAGATCAATCCCGTTGACGGGTGAATGCTGATGACGCTGATCGATATAAGTAGTTGAGAGAGAGGCGAAGCGAATGACCCGCATGGTGTGATGGTGAAAGCGTTGGCCCCGGAAAAGCGCTGAAGGACCTTGTCCCAGTCCGAAACTTGTCTCTATCCTCTATAATTGCATTAACTCATACCGCTCCGTATAGACATCATAGAGCCAAAATTCAGTTTAGTGAATTCCAGAGTTTTTTCTCCATTGTGTACGCTCATTCGAAAGCTTATCGAAAGCACATCAAAATACTAGGGGTGGGGCCAATCTTCACACTTTTTGCTTCATTCTAATCGATGTGGTCATTATATAGGAAGTGTGGATTTGAACATGCCGAGATAGACTCAACATAAACTGACAAATAGATGAACAGATGCAAAACATTACAATTCGCAATATGAAGGGTAGTAACCCGTTGTAAATAGCACTATGCACTTCATTCTTGCACATAGAACTATCGACTAAGTAGAGATAGGACTGTTCTGCACACTAGTCGTATTAGGAACCCCTAAAGTGCTCTCGTTTTTGGAAAATCGTTTTTCCATGTCAGAACCTGGAAGGTCTGCAACAGTCGAGAAATTACTCGCATTCGGCTCGGGCAACAACGAAGTGCGACGGCAGGGCTTTTGGGTTAAATATTATCATGAAAATCGGCCATCTGCTAAATATTTCTGACTGAAATAACTTACGCAACGCTGTTGCTATACCCTTTTTCAGTACCTACCGTCGGTTTGTTGTATATCTCAGAAAATTTTTCAGGTACTAGTGGTCTTGCTGTTGTTCGATGGGCTTAATGGACGCCTAGAGAGGTGTGCTAAACTACTACGAAGAATTTTGTTCAGCCGATCATGAATAGTGAAAGTGGTATGGAGCCGAATGAAGGATTTATTGATTCAGTTGGTGCGTTTCAGATCTACCAGTTTTGCAGTTATCGAATTAGCTTTCGTCAAGGTTTTTATGAGTTACAAATGAAGAAATCGATATTTTTTCACGCATTCTATTTTTCTTTGTTAAAAAGAAGTCGGAGAAACTGAGATTATTATTGGTTTCTGCTCATCGATTTCTATGGAGCAGACCGTTTTGGTCCATGAGAAGTCACGTGCTAGCGATCTAATAGCTGCGATGGCTCTTTGAGGCCTTCAGGTCAGATCTGCTTTCAATTGAACACATCGGAAGGTAGGTTAATAGAAAACATTTATTCAGGATATCCAATTTGAACTTCTTTAAATTTGATATAGTATGACATATTGAGTAGACCTCAGCATTTCCTTCATTCGATTCCACTGCAATTAACAATACAAATACCTCTACATTTTTCAGCAGTGTATTCGTGGTTGAGGGTGTGGACATCGTGAATCACATAGTTCCGAAGTTGAGCAGTCCAAAAGCGAGGGCTACTGGGTTGCGTGTACTCGAGATCTCTGGTTAGTATTGCACATCGTTTTAGCTTACAATCGGCATATTTGGTAGCGTTTATGGAGAGAGCTTCGAGGATACAATGAAAAACTAGTGAACGACCTTATACTCAGCTTTAGGACTTCACGCTCTCAATTTAACTGGTTCCTTCGTTGTACGCTTCATGAAATAGCATTACTTGAGTAAATTTAAGCTGGCTTTTTCACTATAAAATTCATTAACGACACAAATGAGTATCACAGGATGTGAACTATACGTAAGGAAAGATAACTGTTCAAGTGGTCAAACGTTGCCATGAAGACCTTGAACGTGAAGGTGAAATGTAGTTCTCTTCTTTGTCCATTGAGCAGGCATTATCCGTTGAGCATCGATACTAGAGCGAAGTGCCTTTTAAGACGAAATTTCAATGGTTCAGCTGCTTCTGTGTTTGACGTACAAGCCTACATTTGAAAAGGCAAAAAAATGCGTTAAGTTCGGGGAATTTCTGTTTCAATGTGGTAGAATGTTATCTTTAACTTGGAAGTGACCGTTTTTTCTCATTGTATGTAATCCAAATAATAGAGTGGGTTAATGTCCTTCGTTGTAGTGGAGGTGATGGCGAGCTCAAACGCGTCGTCAGAAAGCATATGGCAGTTCCAGTTGGTGTGCCAACATCCAAACGAATGGCAAGAAACGCAGGGAAGGACAAGCCGAAGGTGGCAGGGTCAATTCCCCAGACAGTGAGCCGTGCCTGATGGTTAAGACTTGCTGTGTCCGGTGGCGCGCCCAATGGTTAAAAAAGAATATTAATGTAGGGCAGCCATGCGGATGTTACCTCAAGTATTTTATATTGCAGCAGGCTATATGACAGGAATAATAAGTACAAATACTTCACTAGTGAAAGACCTATTGAAATGAAAGGTAGAGAATATTTCACGAGAAATATTCTCTATATTCGTGCCCAAAATGTCCTGAGAGGTTGTTTCGTGAATTACCGATGCAGTTTCATTGTATAATTTTCCTGTGGCTTCTTTCTTTTTGTTGGTAATATTGCTAAAGACTGCNCGTACGAGCCTACATTTAAAAAGGCAAGAAATGTGTTAAGTTCGGGAAATTTCAGTTTCAATGTGGTAGAATGTTATCTTTAACTTGGAAGTGACCGTTTTTTCTCATTGTATGTAATCCAAATAATAGAGTGGGTTAATGTCCTTCGTTGTAGTGGAGGTGATGGCGAGCTCAAACGCGTCGTCAGAAAGCATATGGCAGTTCCAGTTGGTGTGCCAACATCCAAACGAATGGCAAGAAACGCAGGGAAGGACAAGCCGAAGGTGGCAGGGTCAATTCCCCAGACAGTGAGCCGTGCCTGATGGTTAAGACTTGCTGTGTCCGGTGGCGCGCCCAATGGTTAAAAAAGAATATTAATGTAGGGCAGCCATGCGGATGTTACCTCAAGTATTTTATATTGCAGCAGGCTATATGACAGGAATAATAAGTACAAATACTTCACTAGTGAAAGACCTATTGAAATGAAAGGTAGAGAATATTTCACGAGAAATATTCTCTATATTCGTGCCCAAAATGTCCTGAGAGGTTGTTTCGTGAATTACCGATGCAGTTTCATTGTATAATTTTCCTGTGGCTTCTTTCTTTTTGTTGGTAATATTGCTAAAGACTGCGAATGCTATGCACGGGCTTTCCAGCTGAACCCATGTTTCACATAATTATCGTTTTAAATTGATTTTACCTTATTCTATTCCGAGATTGATTTCAACGTGTTTAACTGTACATGCCATAATTCACTGTCTTTGTTGATCAGCGAATGTAGTTAGCAGTTGTTGCAGCATTTATTATTTCATAGTGATGGCTGACGATGCGACGGTTTCGCCTTCTTAAAGTGCTGGAAAGGTCAAATTGATATGCAGTCTACTTGGCCAAACAACCATACATGCCACATATGTTACATAATTGTCAAGAGACAATTTAGTAATTCAGCGTTCAAAACATCTCAGCCGTTGGTGGATTTCACCAAAGCAATAGGAACCTTAACTTTCTGTCAATCCCAAACCATTTTGATTTTATGAAAATTTTCACCACTTTCTCATACTCTTAACGGGATCTTGTCCATCGGAACGAGGTGTTGTTCTTCGGAGATGTGCTGGCTTAGCGATTGTGCTTCCCTGTAGGCCCATGGTCAGCCAGGCCCAGACTCTGTCTCCAGTAATCACCACCACAGGCAGTCGCTGCCTTTCTAGGAAAGAGCAGTATTTACCACCATACGACTAGTTTGACAGCAGAACGCTTTTGGATTCTTGCATTGGTGTACTCTTAGCTAAGCTTCCTACTGGAAACGCCGAAGATCTTCTCAGTTTGGAAGATTTTGCTGAGCGGATGAATCTCATCGCGGTACATCCCAACCGATCATCCAGGAACACCTCCCACCCACGATCAAGCTGTAAGCCAGTAAGAAGGTCTCTTTTCACCATAAGCATATGTATGGTGAAGACAAAACCTAGTTTCTAATATGTGTTGTATTATCTGTGATTGGAATTTATTATGTCTGGATCATCCTAGTGACCAGGTTAGATTCGTGACTTTCTATAGAAGCAGAGTTGAATTCTGCCTGGTTTTTCCCAAGACTACTTATCTCAAATGGAATTTGATCATAGCGTTGTCAATGAAGCAAAGGATAATGATAGCAGTGGTGTGTCTGTTCTGAGATATGAGTTAGGTCAACTTTTCAATTCTTAACCGTACTTGTTTAATCCGGTATTTTTAAGGCATTCCATTATACTTTATGCGAACTCAATGTTCATCAGATTATCGACTAAGTGCACATTCCATGTTCTGGCCACCAGCTGTTGATGGCTAAGGCAAACCGGCCAAGCTGCACATATATGATTATGAAGAACGAGTAATGGCGGAGGAAATGGTGATTCACGGCTGTAATAAATCGGTGCACTCTTTACAGAATCTGCTGCTGGATATTTGATCTCTTCACTGTCTGTTTAGGTATAGGTTCGGATCTTCATTGTGACGAGAAAGTTTTTATTGCTGATCCCTGAAGTGCTGTTGCTTTCTCTACTTTTATTTAAAAATGCTATTTCTCTTATCTAATATAGACTTCTTAGCTACACAAAAGCTTATTTTCTTTCATTTTCTAGTTTTAGCGTGAAACCATTTCCTGTGAACAAATCTTTTTATTTCGACATTCTTCAATACGGGATTGCGTGTTGAATTTTTAGGGTCAGGGAACAATTTCACTAGGACACCGAAAACTTCGAAGGGAAGAACTGGGATAAAGAACACGTACACGCGAAAACCACCCAAGGCGATTTTTGACCTGTTTTTTGAATAAATCTGTGTACTGATTATGTGTTGACTTTCCTTTAATGCTATAGGAAGTATTTTTCTGAACGATTGTAATTTCTTAACTTGTCACTCTCTCCCAACGGTATACCGCGTCATCGTGGCTGGGAGGTGTGTCTGGCTTTCGGGCTGCGATGTACAGCGAGGGGATTCGTCCTCGCGGAAGGGTCACCCAAGCTGAGAAGGAGTCCAGCGTTTTCATCAGGAAGCCTAGCTAAGAATAAACCGATACTAGGATCCACCACAGTCATGATATCCAACTGGTCCGACAGTGGCAAATCTCCCTGTGATCCACAAAGGCGGCGACCGCCAGTGCTGGTGCCGGCCTGGGGCAAACGTTGGCTAGGATCACCTCGGAGCTCCATGGAAACACAATGAGTAGACCACCAAAACTCCGAAAAATGAAGATTATGGTGGGACCCGAAGAACTAGCAAGGACGTGCCGTCGAAGTATCATTTTATCAGTCAAAAAGTATCAGAAATATCATTTTTGCGACTGAAATATTAGCAAATCCATTAACCAGATTTTGTGGCGTAATTCACCGTCTTATAGGAGAAAAACCTTGTTGAACTCATAGGTTATGCTTCATTTACGCAGTTCTGCTGCTTTTTATAAATCCGGTCCTTCATTTTTTCTTTTTTTATACTGTATTTTCAGCAGGCTGGATTGGTGGGAGCGTCGCCTGAACTGGACAACTTCCATCCGGCGGTTATGGACAGGACTCACACCATGAGAACTCCGATTGCCTGTGACATTGAATGTAACACAATTAAAGCAAAAAAAGCGCAAGTTTGGGTTTTTCAAGCGGACAATTGTAATTTTGGGTCTTAAATCTTAATCTAAAAATCTTAATTATTTGAATTCGCCACGCGGGACTTTTCTACGCAACTGCTTTGAACAACCTCGGGTTGGGTTATAACGGTTTATAACAGCAACAGTGATGTGTAATATTGGATGATATGTAAGCTAGGTGGGTTCGAGCGAGGTTGAAATGAGAACAAGTGATACACTTGAAGGAAGCTAGGCGGACACTAGAGTTGGAGCATTGAGGAATTGAGGGACTGGAAAATAAGCACTGGGGGTTGGAACCCAGGCACTGGCACATTGGAAGACAGACACTAGTCTCTATGACTGCTGGTGATCCTTATATTCTGCCTGTAATGGGTAGGGTTTTAGAGCAGGAGTCAGAGACATTGCTGATTCAGGGCTTGGCACGGTACATGCGGAGCAGTACATCAAATGATACGGTATGCCAGAAGCTTCATCAACATAGGACTTAATCAGATAACGAAGGAATAGCTCATAGAAAAAGGTTATCTGAAAGGCTACGCAAAGGCTTATCAAAAGGTCATGTGAGAGAGATGAAATAGCTTGCACAAAGGCTTACACAGAAAGTGCATCAAAACTGCCGATTTCTTGTAAGTACATGCAGCTGGCGAGGGCTTATTCAGCGTCCGAATCAACGGACAAAGAAGAACGGAGATACAGAGAAGTTACAGTATCCCTTACAAGCCCAGCTGCGAGGCAACTGTTTGAAACTGTAGTTGAGAGACAATTTACAGAATATACGAGAATAGATGTATGACGATTAAAATTAGAACATTTATTGTAGAAGACATTAGGTAACATAGAAATACGAACTATTTAAGGAGTAGTTACTATAGAGAGACTCTTCCTAAGGGATGAATGCTCCCGTTGTACATCCAACACCCTTGAACATCTGATAACCACGATGAGGAGGTAAACCGTTGGGAGGAATTGTTGTTCTAGAACAATCATATGTTTTAAATTGGCTATAGGTCAGTATCCGCTATGGCCCTTGCAAATTTTGGAAACCCATTGTGAATCCGAAGATTTGCTTTATCTGTGAGGCTAGATGTAATTCCTGAAATATGCTTATTACTGGGGTGCATGTGACGCAGTGGTTAGAGGTGCTACGCAGTAATTACGCGAACGTTTTCTCAATCCCACGTTCCGAGTACAACAAGCCTTCCATCCTTCCGGGATTGGGAAAACGGCACCATAACCCGGATCAATTCAAGAAATTCTGGAAATGACCCTACCCCCATAAATTATCGTATTTCATAACTCTTCCGTAAAAATGATATATGAGAAAACAGTATTCATTCATCGTCGATGTACGCGACAAGATTAGCTTCTAGTAAGTCTTAAAGAGGGCGCGTGTGGCGAAGTGGTTGGAGGCTACACATGTGGAATCGATCCACACGCCCATGGCCCACCAAGGCTTCTATCTCACCGGGGTCGCCAAATTGGTACCAGACTTGTCTGGGAAGATAGCAACACTGATTTAATACAACGGTACTCTACCGAGAGTGATTTTAAACGCTAGATATGCATTCATTCACCTCTAACGATGCTTAATAAAGTCGAATGGCACATCCCTCAGGGATTTGTCAACACCAAAAGCTTAGTCATTTGTCCGCTTATACATATTGCTGATTGAGATTTCTCATTCAAATGTCGAAATTCTTTAAGTGTGGATGACGGAGTGTCTCCTATTTCAGTGTGCTGCTGGACCCATGTTGTACACAACATGTTTGTACTCAGTAACAAAACCTCAAAAAATGAAAAAGGAATAACCGAAGTAAACGAGGTCTCAAATCTTGTGATTCCATTCATTTTGCAGTGCTGATGTTTATCACTTTTGCTTAAAGCATCACTGGTGGACGACAATCCATGTAAATCGTTGGCAGTTCATTGCTCACTTCTGCCTAACGATATACGTAACAAAGTCTACATTTGCGAATTCCTGTTCTGTTCTTCGTGTGGATTTCACTCCAGCTTTTTGCAAAATGTTCCACAAGAGTTATGATAACGCGAAAATCTTTCGAAAAAAGGTGACACAGGATAGATGAACCTTTCTAAGTTTCAACGTGAAACTTTTGCGGTTGTGAGATACCATGGATGTGAGTTACCATGCATGGTAGCGGCCTTAATCGTCACCGTAGACTCACGTGGCTTCTCACTTCGTTCGTTATGTTTTTGTCAACGTCTTACACTAGGAGCCATAGACGTTTAAAAGGTGTGGTCTTCCCTATTGAACATTCTAAAGTTCTAGTAATCCGACTTAACCTCATCGTTATTGCAGGTGAACGGTATTTCTTCGCAATTCTGAAGACACGAGAATCCGATTAACCTCAACATTGATCGAAAATTCACTGTTTTTTTTTCAATGAGCAAACATGAGGCTGGTATTATAGCATTTGTTAGCGCACAACAGCTGACGTTTGGCGATTTCGCCTACTTCAGAGCCGTTTTATCCTTTGCAAGTATTCCACTTAAACGATGAGAGCAACCGCACAGAGTAATACTTAGGCTAGATATTTCTTCGTTATTATAGAACAAGTACTACACGAATTTAGTTTGCTTAGTCAAGTTTTCATAGATGTTTAATCTAACCGGTATCCGTTCGTAAGGTCGTCGTTGAACACCCGAATATTGCTCGCACGAATTGATTTCGAGGTTCCAGGGCCTCTGGAGTTATGAATTATCACGCATCGCTTTTGTCGACATGAGGCTTCATGGTAAACGAAAATAGCCCCTCCGTTATTTTCAATCCAATCACTTGGTTCCGTTGTGATCTTTATTGATTTTCCTGCAATATTTTCAGCACTGACCTCACCGAGTAAAACTACATAGAGGCTATGTTACCTTTAAAACTTCTCCAGTACGATATTTCCTGTAGAACGCCTTTAAGAACAGTACGCATGCTTTGATCTGAGCTTCACATCGGATATATACCCGGCAGCGTGCCAAAGTTAACATTGGTGCTACCCTTCAGGCATGATTTAACACTTGCACGACGACGTGGAGTTAAGGAAGGCGATAGGAGACAGGTATAGGTATACTGGTATAACCTCTAGAAGTTTCCTTACACTACTCGTAAGCAATAAGTGGCTTGTCGAACACAGATGTACCTCGCCTCGTTCATGAAGAGCTATTACTTATTTGGACAGTTGGATGGCCCATTCACACTGGTTGTGCAGATCCCGGCCTAATCTCCATTTTCCGGAGTTTTGCTAGTTTAGCCATCGTGGTTTCCTGTAGTCCAGAGGTCAGTCAGACTAATGTCTGCCCCAGGTTATCACCATTATTGGCAGTCGTCGCCATTATGGACCAGAGTGAGATTTGCCACCATGCGACTAGTCTGGTACCAGGATGGTGAATGATCCTGGTATTGGATTACTCTTAGCTGGGTTTCCTTGTAGATACGCCGTACTCCTTCTCGGCATGGGAGACTCTGCCGGAGGATGAATCCCCCGCTGTACATCGCAACCCGACACCAAGCAACACTTCTCACCCACGATAAGGCGGCAAACTGTTTGGAAGTGAAAGCTATTATCTACAGATAATAATTTCCAGAAAAAGGCCTTTTTCTCAGACGAAATTATGGTGCAGAATAAAAGGGTATAGAAAGTACAAACATAAGATTACATCAAGGGTATGTTTCCTCGCCCTACAATTGTAATCTTGGTAGGCAGAGTAAATTCATACGAATTTACCAGACTTCACAAATATAACAGAACTTTTAAGTCGTCTATAACTCGATATTTTTACGAAACTAATCACTGGCGTGATTTATTTCGCAACAACGAAGTAATATGGGGAAGCCGACGTGACTGCGCGATTTTCAATGAATAGATGTACGATTTGGCTACTTCATGAAATGATCGGTTGTGAGAAATAATCACGAGCATTGAGAGTCTTGTTTAAAATTGATATTCCTGGAAATCCTTGTAACGGTTTACCGCCTCATTGTGGGTGGGAGGTGTTCCTGAGCGTCGGACTGCGATCTACAGCAGGGGGATTCAACCCCACTGCAGGGCTTCCCAAGCTGAGAAGGAGTACCGCGTATCCACCAAGAAGCCCAGCTAAGGGTAAACCAGTATCAGGATCCATCAACGTCTTGGTATCAAACTAGGGAATTACTGCAAACAGGAAGTGCCACCGAAGCCTCTATCTGATTGAAATAGATGTGCGTATTAATAACACCTATTAGCCAATCATTTCGTACGATGTTGAAAGAATCGCACCAACAGATGGTGCTGGTAGTGACACAACAAGAACCAACAGCGAATTTTACGCAAATGAGGCCACACTTGTGCATGGCACTATCATAATATAAAAGGAGAAGTTTTGTCGTTAGAAGTACACCAAAATTTAGAAGCTGCACGATTACACGATCATGTCTAGAAGCTACGTTTACACCATATACCTTCCAGTTGACTTCTTTGAACTTCTGAAAAACTGGATGAGTAAGAAGTGAGAAACTTCTTGCTGAACAACTAAGAAAATAACATAAGTTAGAGTAAAATACATAATACAAGGTATGAAGGTAACAAAAATGACAACCAAGCTAAAAACGTAACCAAGAAATAAAACCCAGTCCAAAGAAATTATTTTGAGGTCTAGAAGACTTTCCGTGAAAGCAGACACATTCGAACATACAATTTTGAAAGTACATTTATACTACTATACCTTGAAAGCTCTAGCACGAACAATTGCTGATGGGCCGCTAATGCTCTATCTTGCTGATACAGTGCTTTCCAAATTCGCGTCTACAAAATACAAAACATCTTCCACATTTCCAAGGATAAACAAATGTTTCAAGCATAAACACAATGGGCATCGAGTTAGCAATAGAATAAGAACAATAAGAATAAGCTAGATATCTGGTGACAACTATAGCGACAACATTGATCACCTATATTCAAATCAAGCATGCTGGTAGAAAAAAACCCTGTTAGCACACAAATATTAAAATTAGTAAAATAAGGAAAAAAAATACGTAAAATATAAAAAAATAAAATATTATAGACAATATTACATTATTATAAATAATATTATATTAATAATATTAATATTATATTATATTATTATTAATAATATTATATTATATTAATATAATAATATTAATGTAATAATACTACGATATGATAATAATAATAATATTAATACTAATAATATAATAATACGATATATAATATGATAATAGTGAAAATAATAGTCACTATAATAGTAAGTCAATAGTCTTATAGTCAATAGTCTTATAGTCAATAGTCACTATAATAGTCTTTTATAATAGTCACTATTGATATATAATATGATAATATTATATTATTATTAATATTATATTATTATTATAAAATATTATAGTATTAAAATATTAAATAAGTAAAATACGTAATAAAGGTTAAGATTGTCATTATAACTAAGCGTCAGCTTAACTGGGTTCAATGCCGATTTGGGCTCCCCAGATCAATCCCGTTGACGGGTGATTGCTGATGGCAAAAAGATCGATAGAACTAGCTAAGAGACAGGCAGAACGAAGGACCCGGATGGTGTGGTGGTGAAGTGCGTTGCTCCCCAGTAAGGACAACAGCGCGAGGTCGTTCCCCACCGCATACACCTGCGTACCGGAGTTTTGCAAATATCTTAGCATTATATACGAATAAAAATTAGTCCTTTGCAACAGGTCGTTCTCTACAGACGCAAAAAAGCAAGCCAAGTTGTGAGAGCTCGTCTCCTTCAAATTAATACTTGCTTTTGTTTCTTCTTCTACATAGAGTTCATTACCGATTAACTTCTTTTCACGTTGACGTTTACATTTCGAAGTATGCAATGTGAAGACACCAACCAGTCCTATTCAATCGCAAATAGTACTAATCAAGGCGATCACATCTAATACCTTTTGATCCACGACGTTTGTTCTTAGATTTGTCCTTCCCTATCGATCGCCTTATTTCTTCATTTCTTTGCACTTTACGGCTGTGACTATAGTGGAGGTCTTTGTACCCAACTGAAAACACAGAAATTCCCACCAACCTAATAAAATGTTAACGTAAGCGTCCTTTGCTAGGGCTATTTTTGCTATGTTGTTTTCCCTCCTCTGAAGTGTATCGGTCATCCTTGCTTTGACCATGTTTACCTTCCCTATTACTTCCAGTCATCTTTGATGGTGAACGAGACCAAGACTCCCGCTTACTTGACCTCGAGCAACTTCTGCTACGGCTTTTATCACGCGTTCTTCGTCACTTCTTGTGATATTCTATGTTCTAAAAAAGTTTACCTTTTCCATTATCAAAGGAAATTGCACATAACAGACTCGAAACACAAAGAAATAGGTAACAATGACTAACCATACACCTATAGTCAGTTACAAGGATGGAAAGACATAGCCGTACTACCTCATTTTCACTATTGGTTGTTTTCCGTGCGGGGAACTTCTTTCTTATCTTAAATTTTAAGACACTATTATCCTCAGTGGCGTGTAGCGCGACCCAGTGGTCGATGGCGCCCTGAATTACACGCAGGATCGATCCCCGTGCCCAAAGCCTTACAAGCTTTCCATCGTTCCGAGGTCGGCAAATTAGTTTCTCTAGGAAGATAGCAGCACTGTCGCGATACATCGGTAGGCCACCGTGAGTCATTGTAAATGCCAGATAAGCATTCATTCACCTCCAGTGATGCTTAGTGAAGTCGAATGCATGGCGCATTCCTCTAACGTACCTCTCCCTAGTGCCATCCATGTTTGCATTATTTTTGTTGATGCCACCACTTTCTGTCACATTTTCATAATAAACTGACATCAAACCAGGAGAAGATTTATCATTTTCTTTTTGAGTTGATGGCAAGCACTTTTCGGATAGCTGGCTTTCGCTGAAAACGCATAATGGACAAAACTTATAGCTTATAAAAGTAGCACCTTTAACTTTTCCAGTTTCCTCATTTTTGTGTTTCTTTTTCACCAGTCCGCCTTCGTTTTTCCATATAAACACCTTCAGTAAAATCCTTCTCAGCCTGAGCGCTTCGCTTTGCACGAAGAGCATCTCCGCCATTACGGTGGCCATTCTTTTCACTACAGCCGTACGGTTCACCATCTTCGCAGTTTGCACCTTCATAGTTAATCTGAGATCTGCGAACACGCTTTAAGAGGTTGGAAAGTTATCCTATTTATGCACCTTTTACCATATGTTCAGAAGATATTGTTTCAACACGTACCTGTGGTTCAAATGTTCCAGAAGCAGTGGGCGTTTTCAGGTACGTTGAATAACCTAATAATCCCCTCCTAACGGTTTAGCGCCTCATTGTAGCTGGAGGTGATCCTGACTGTCGGGCTGCGATGTACAGCGCGGGGTTTCCCCTCCCCCTTACACCCACGAACTCCTAAGGTGAGAAGAATTCCAATGTTTCTGGTGGCAAATCTTCCTCTGATCCACAAAGGCCGCGACTGCCTGTGGTGGTATCGACTTTGCGAAGACTTTGGCCAGGGCGACTTTTGGATTCCAGGGAAGCGCAATGATTAATTCAGCAAAACTCCGAAAAGTGGAGAGTATGCTGGAGACCCGAACAACCACTGAGGATGGGCCGTCCGAGTATCCAAGTAATAACCCCTTTAGAACGTAGCCACTCTTCTTTTTCCCAGCAAATATATTCACAAAAGTTTGAAATGGAATACGCAATAAAGACCTAGGAATTATCGACGAGAAGCACAGATCGGCATAACCCGGATACAAACTCATCTGACTTTCCACTTCTTTACGCTCAGCTCTAAATATATATCTCCGATATCTGTAACATCGTAATTTGTGAACCAGACACAAAGAAAGTAAGGTAGTACTAGAAACACTGTCCCTAAATGAACCGAAGCCCTAGAAAGACGACAAACATGATGGAAGCGAAAACATTTCAGTCAGTTGTTTATTTAAAACTGTGGAGTGTAATGGATAACGGTGACTCTTAGTGTACTCTATTGTACAATAGTAGCAACTCTGAGTTTCAAATAATGTGTTTGGAATTCAAGGCATGTCAAAAACATCTCACAGCTCACAAACAAAGTGCACCAGAATAAAAACGCATAAAAACGTTTAACAGTAAAGAGTGAGAAACAGATAGCTACTTTAATGTGTAATGTAGGGCAATATTACTAGTTCAGCATACACCCAAACTCTGGAGAACAGAAGCGGCTGAACTACTGGACAAGATCTCAACCACTAACGTTTCAGCGGTTTCGGCTCCTTCAGAGCCTGTAGCAGTCAAGCTGACATGCAATCTACTCAGCCAAAATTTAAACCGCAACGAGGAGTGTCTCGTGTTCGCGCGTTACCTCGCGTTGTACCTCTGGCTGATTCTATGAGCTAACCCAGGCACGTCTCTATTACCCTGTGCGGCTGCTTTCCAACGATTAGATGGAAGACTTCCAACCAACAAAACGGTGAGTGTTTAAAAGAAGCTATTTCTTATGAGAGTGAAAATTTATGTGTTAGGTCTTCTCTGCTGCGGTTATGAAAGTGTGTGGCTGAGTAGATGGCATGTCAATTTCACCCCTCTAGGCTCTGAAAAAGGCAAAGCCGCCTAAAATTCGGAAATTGGGAGATGGTAAATTCTATAATACTAACCTCGTGTTTGCTCATTGAAGAAGAACAGTGAATTGAACCAATGAATGTCGAAGTTAATATAAAGCCGGTCCCGGAAAATCTCAACCGTTTTTAAAGCCGATGAAGCCCGCCCGACCATGAAACTGATCATTCTTATGAGCTCTATTTGTGCATCGTTGATGCTTTAAGTGTATGAAAGCATGAAATCTGCAGAAATGCTGTTGTGACACCCTTTTTCAGTACCAACCATCGCTTTGTTGTATATCACAGAAAATTTTTCAGGTGCTAGTGCTCTTGCAGTTGTTCGAAAGGCTCAGTGGACGACTAAAGAGGTGTGCTAAATGTACTGTGAAGAATTTAGTTCAGCCGATCATGAATAGTGAAAATGGTATGGAGCCGAATGAAGGATTTATTGATTCGGTTGGTGCGTTTCAGATCTACCAGTTTTGCAGTTATCGAATTAGCTTTCCTCATGATTTTTATGACTTAAAAGTGAAGAAATTGATAGTTTTCACATACTGTATTTTTCTTTTTTGAAAAAGAAGTCGGAGAAGTTGAGATTGTTATTATCTTCTGTTTATCCATTTTAGTGGACCATACCATTCTGGTTTCATTAGAAGTCGCGTGTTGCCGATCTCACAGCTGCGATGGCTGTTTGAGGCTTTCATCACTAGTGATTGCTACGGATGGAGCATTTCATTACTCAGCTCCACTTCTCTTCCTTCGTTGCTACCTCTTTCGTTGCTTCGTGTGACAATTTTCATACTTCTGTCATACTGTTTGGTGTTGATGCTCTTCTTCACTGTTTTCTCTCTCCAGTTCTCCTTCTCCCTTCCTCTCATTCTATGCTTATCACTTTCTCTCTTTTTCTCTCCTTCACTTATACGAGCATTAATCCAGCTTTCTTCGACCTCGTTTAGGTAGAAGGAGTGCCCCAGTCGATTGTGATTGGTCGTATGAGTTTCGACATATGTCGTTCTTCAAAGTGTTTGGTGTATTCATCTGGTAGTTTCGAATTTGAAAGCGTAATTGGAACATTTAGAACGGTACATTGGAATTTGTCGTCAGCAGGAAGATGAGGCCCACTCTTAGCCGTCTGCTTGGAAGACGTAGCGACGTGAGCCCTAATTTTCCATGTTGCTCGGTTCCGTTATTTGCTTTCACTTGTACTATAAACGGTTATCCTTCACTTGTATGTTTATTGTATTGAATGAGTCTTCATTTCCAGAAGCTTACTGCATCACCTCAGTCCCACGAAATCGCCACCAAGGTCATTGAGAGGTGAACAGCCGATCTCGAACGCTCTCTCTTCGTACTCTTCTTGAAGAGGGTGTCATTTCCGAGAGCAAGAATTCGTCACTTACTTCTCTCTTTTGTCACATAAATGACAATGAAGAGTGATTTTTCTTCCAACTAGTTCTTTTCTGTCACACAATCTTTTTGCTGTTGTTTTCGTGCTAGAAAGGTAGATTCCCTGGGACAGGTGATGTCCCTGTTGTTGTCTGATGGATCGGTTTTTTTCGCACATAGTTCTCAAAAAAACTTTTTTCGGGCGTGTTTGTCCTTCTAATTGATTCCTGAGCCTTCCTGATTACATTGACGCAATATTGGCTTGGTACCGAAGTCTTTAACAAGTGCAATAAGAGAATCCCTGCTGCGTGCTGGAATTTTCAATTTTTAAAGGCAAGTTTATGATTTCTGGTGGCCTTCTCAGACCTCTTTAATTCTAATAGAAGTGTTCTTAACTTTAATTCCAGAAGAATTTCTTTCTCTGTAAATTTCCTTCTGTAGTGCTGGGGCCTGCACAACCAATATTATAACGTTCTAAAGGGTAGCACATATGTTAGAGATGGAGCAGGCTTTCCTAGACGTAATTTCGACGATGGTAATAATGCTTGACGCTTAATTCGTGGGTTCAACTACTTTAAGGGTTTTATTTAATTTTTTGCCGTCATTGTAGTCCAGTTGTTGTTGTTGTTGTTGTTGGGGAACGTAGATGAAATCTACTTATATCTTTTATATTTCTTTCCTCTTGTTATACATCGAGTGTTAGAAGCCTGGCTGGTTTGATGTTCATTTATCGCAGACTTGAGACATAACCGCAATGTTGAAAAATGAAGTAATCATCAAGGGTTTTTTTGAAAAATCTTCTAGCGCTTAAAGGATAAAAGGCAAAGCTCTCGGCTTTGATCAATTTCCGAGGGATGTGCCATGCGTTCGATTTCATTAATCATGGTTGGATGTGGTTGAATGCAAATCTGGCCTTTACAATGACTCGCGGTGGCCTACCGATGTATCGAGCAGTACTGCTATCCTCGCGACAACTCTGGTACGAATTTGCCGACCTCGTAGGTATGGAGGGCTTGGTGGGCCATGGGCGCGGTGATCGATTACACGTGTGTGTCACAGCGGCGCCTCCAACCACTGCGCCATATGCGCCTTCTTCAGGATTTCGCAAAAGGTTTTCTTTTCGCATACATCGATGATGAATGAATACTGTTGACTCATATATCATCTTTACGGCAAAGTTATGAAATACGATAATTTATGGAGATAGGGTGATTTCCAGAAATTGTTGAATTGATTCGGGTTCGTGGAAATATGTGAGGCGAAATTTATTGGATTACATATCTACCTACTCGCAAAGTTCTGCAGAGAGAAATCTGTAAAAGGAATTCTTGCAGAAAGAGTGCTTAGTGGAGCTGCAGTTTTTCAAAAGGGATTGCAAAGCACTCACCGTTCTTTCTAGTGCAAGAGCAAGATTGTTACCATGCGGCATTCTGCTTGATCAACCAATGCAGTGAAAAGAGCGGAATGCACTGTCATTAGCGACTTTTGTTCTATTGTCTTTCACCACCACATTCACCTTGCCAGGAGAACGCATATGTCTTATCGGAAGTTCTTCTTAATCCAAGGTCAGTCAAGTGTAATGTGTTGTATAAGAGATATCGGTATCATCAAGTAGTGTCCAATCTTTCTGTTATGGTCTGCTTCTTTCATTGGTCCAATGCCTCGCAAGTTTGAGAAAAAAGCTAAACAAAAGAAACCAATTCCACCAAGCACCAATCCTTTGCTAGTAATACCAGCAAGAGATACGGGCGTAGCGCAGTAGCACAGTGGATGGAGGTGCCTTGCAATACACATGGGATCGATCCACGGGCTAAAGGCTCACCAAGCCCTCCATCAACCTGGGGTCGGAAAATCGATACCAGACTGGTCTGGAAGGATAGCAACACCGGTTGGATGCATCGGTAGGTCACTGGGAGTCATTGTAAATGTCAAATATTGATTCAGTCACCTCCAAGGATGTTTATTGAAGTGAAATGCTTGGCGCATCGCTCAGGGATTGATAATCGCCAAGAACTTTGTCCTTTTATCCTTTTATCCTTTGTTCTTTCACCTTTCATCATAACTATTAACTGTGAAAATATGGTAAGCGTCATTACGATCTCCACTCCTCTCTATCGCGAACAAGTACCGCTCAGGAGGTCTATATTATTTAAGGAGCGTAAAGAGCACTATAATTAAAACTTTGCTTAAAATCCTTTATTTCCACTGCTATTGGCGAGCATTCCAACCCGAATAAATCACCAGGTTTTGCTGTGGTGTAGTCTTACTGAGAGGTGGAATCGTTGAAGAAATGTTTACTTCCTTCGTAACTTGAGCGACCCTACTGTAAGATAAACTCTTACTAGCTCAGATGGTTGAGCTAAAGGTTGCGAATGCTATGCACAGGCTTTCGAGCTGAACCCATGTTTCACATAATTATCGTTTTAAATTGACTTTACCTTACTCTATTCCGAGACTGATTTCAACGTGTTGAACTGTACATGCCATTTTACTGTCTTCGTTGATCAACAAAAGAAGTCTTTGTTGCACCATTCATTATTTCATAGTGATGGCTAACGATGCGACAGTTTCGCCTTCTTAAAGTGCTGGAAAGGTCAAATTGATATGCATTCTACTTAGCCATGCAAAGATACATGCCACATGTGCTTCATAATTGTGAGGAGACAGTTTAGCAATTCAGCGTTCGAATATACCTCAGCCACTGATGAGCTTTATCATTAAAAGGGCAGAAGATTAAGCTCTCAGTGTTAACCATTCCATGAGGGATACGCTATGCATTCGACTTCAACAAGCATCGTTGGCGCTGATTGAATGCATATCTCTCCTTTACTGTAACTAGCGGTGGCATACTGATGTATCGAGCAGTGCTACTATCCTCCCAAACAACTCTGATTCCAATTTACCGATCCTGAAGGGATGGAATGGTTGGTGAGCTTAGGGTGCAGAGATCGATCCCAATCGTATTGCAAGGCGCCTCCGACTATTGTGCCACTGGCACCACCTGCACTTTTTCGTGGAAGTGAGAATAGTAATTTTAACTTACTATTTACTTCCTAGTCTTTACAGCGGAGGGTATATATTGCAAAATATAACTTTAATTATGCTGAGGTATTTGCAAAACTCCTAAGCGCAGGTGTCTGCGGTGGGACACGAATGCACTATTGTCCTTTCCGGGGGGTAGCGCGTTCACCACTACGCCATCCGGGTCCTTCGTTTTGCCTGTCTCTCAGTTAGTCCTATTGATCTACATTCTAGCTAGTATCGATTTGTACACACATATACACACTCCCACACACAAACACACACCCACACACGCACACAAACTATTGGACAAAAAATTGATCTTCGTTAACAGCCTGTTGGATACACTCAACAAGCATTTCGGACGATCACCTGTATCACCTGTAGTCCCGTTGATCGTCGAGTGATTCGAGCGAGCGCCAGTAAATCTTCCACTTTTTCCTGTCGCGTACAAGATTAGCCCAGTAAGTTCTCCTCGCTCTAAAGACACGTTGGGAATAATGTCTTTTTTTCTACGTTTTTAGTGAAGAGTTTTGACCATCGGGTCGGTGGTTTACCTGCAGTGCGTTTAACATCCCGACGAATTCAGTCACTAACGGCTCTTGTCCATCGGTTGTCATTCATACGCATTACGTGTCTGGCCCACCTTATCTTCCACTGTTTGGCGTACAGAACGGCATCTTTGATTTTCGATCGTTGACACTGATCGGAGCTTCGGATCCCATCGCTTACTTGTGTGGAACGGCATGCTCCTAGCATCGTCTTTTCGACTGCGCCTTCGATAAAGGTGAGTGACCTTTCGTCTTGCTTACGCAACGACCAGGTTTCAGACGCATAGGTTAGGACAGCAAGTACCGTTGAGTCGAAAAGATGGGCACGGAGTCGGGTGTTCTTTGTTCTCTTCACTACAACCTCGATGCTCTCGAAAGCTCCCCAAGGCGCTCGTTCCCTTTGGCCCAACTCTGGACCTAGGTCTTTCATCATATTGATTTCCCGACCTAGATAGATATAACTGGCGCATTCGGGGACAATCGTTCCTTTGAGCGTGAATGGGTTATGCGAAACCAATCCGTCCTTTATGAACATCGTCTTTGTGATACTTAGTCGAAGAACAATCTTTCCACAGGCTTTATCACAGCCGTCGAGTATACGTTTCGCCTGGCTAATGCTTGGTGTTATAAGGACGATGTCATCAGTAAAGCGAAGATGATGTAATTGCCAACCACCGATTTTCACTCCCATATTATCCCATTCGAATCTTGGCACGACGTTCTGGAGGGTGGCGGTTGATAATTTTGGCGAGATGGTATCGTCTTGTCTAACTCCTCTTTAGATGTCATTGCTAATATCGTTGTAGAATGGTGATACCTCAGTTATTCAACTCTTGTTCAGCTCACTGGCGGAAGGTTCTACAGGTGTTCCAGTCTCATCCTATCCGGACCTGGTGTTATCCGATTTTTCACCGACGAAATGGCCTGTCGGATTTTGGAAGGGAGAACCGGTTGTGCAACATATCCATTCTTCTTTATTTCATATGACGAAAGGTCGACGTGGTTATCGAAGAAATCCGTAACGCTGTAACTGTTACGTACGGGCGTCGTATGCAATCATTTAGATCATGTTGGCGAAGCTTCGGTGGGCTTTGCGAATGCTTTTCCCAGCCTCTGTAACTTCGACCATTACTGCTGCTCTTCTCTTTTTATGATTTCCTTTTATCGCCTGTCTGCATTGTTTTGCAAGTTCGGACGTTAGTTTGCGGTTGCTTGCAGCTCGTGCGATTCCACGCTGGTGTATCACCTCGGATGTTTCTGGAGACAAACATCTCTTGGTGACTTTCGAACTCTCAACTTTCATAGCGCTAACGTGAAGAGGTTGAATGAGCCAATCGTATTCTTCGTCGATGTTATCGTCAACGGCATCTTTCCAACATCCGACTAATGAATTGAATAAATCGCAGTTTACAGTGGTTTTGGGACTTCGGTTTTGGAATTTAGCGGCTTTTTCTCCTTTCTGCGAAAAATAGCATCTTTCACAAAGGAGACGATGGTCTGATCCCGTGTACAATTTTGAGACAACAGCGACATCAGTTAGGCAAAACCTTCTATTTATTATGATGTGGTCTATTTCGTTATGGTACTCTTCATTTGGAGACTCCCACGTCCAGCGCTGAGGGTGGGGCTTCTGGAATCGCGAGTTACCATGGATTGTCTTGGTCGCCGTGATAAACTCAGACAGCTGCTCACCCTGTTCGTTCCATTCTAATCCGTGGGTCCCAATGTGACGTTCTTCAGAAGTTCTTCTTGGTACAATCTTGGTGTTCAAATCTCCAATGATGGACCTTAAAGAATGTGTGGTCTGTAGAACTTTTCCAAGTCCATATAGAACGTTTCGACTTCTTCTTTACGGTTATAGTTTGATATCGGCGTTTTTACGGTAAACATCCGATTTGGATGTAAGTTTTTCGAATGAATCGATGTCCATGGACAAACTCGTGTTGATGAGAACGCAGACGCCGCAGACTCCTCTACTGTCGCATGTTCCGAGGAACAGTTCTTCACCAGTGTCATAGACGGCGTTGAAAGGCTGGAAGGCTTTTCGGACGAAACTTACAATTAATCATTCGGTCACCTTTCTTAGGCAAGATGACTATGACCGACATTGTTCAATGAAAGAAAAGAATGCTTCGTTAAAATTGTAGCGTTCTTTGCGTTCCTTGAGCGTGCAGAGTTCTCCGGAGAGCCCTAATAGCAAGAGACATGAAAAGAAGTTATAAACACCATGTATGGTACATATAAGCACAAAAGGATACCCTACCTTTGTGAGTCACATAAAACGTGGAATTTCAATAGGACTTTCCCACCTTTATAAAGCGACTGATAATGAACGAAAGGAGTATATCTTTCTTGCCTGTAAGGCGTGCAACAACATTAGAACGGCCGCATCGATTTCTGATGGTCATAGGTCATCCCGCGAGTTTACCAGACTCCACAAATTCACCGATGAAGCCAA
>UYYA01005165.1:0-29366 GCA_900624975.1 Angiostrongylus costaricensis | reverse complement strand
TTGAAGATGCTTGACTTTACCGCCCATCATCTGAGAAGGAATTTAAAAGTAAATACCGAAAATTGAACCACGAATAGGCCAAAATGGCAAGGGCTGGTGGTTTAAAACCATCAGTTATCTCTCAACTAGAAGTTGACTTACCAACATGTCTCGTCTTGTACTTACTTATAAAAACTCATAGGTTAGTATCCAGCGATGATCTTGCGTCTACCGATCCATCATTGTTTAAGGTTAGACCTATCATTAGCTGCGTAGACGAGCCAACGGATAGGATTACATGGTTTTTAACCCTAATATTTAACCAGTTGTTGAAATACATTCCAGCCTATCTTGCGAATACCCAGATGCTTCTGGATCGTCTACGTACTGCGCAGCCCAGCAGCGCGTATGTGATGGAGTCCTTCGACGTTACCGCCCTTTATACAAACGTGTCGAATGACTCCGCAATGAAAGCCATATACGAACTCCTTATACACGAAGGAGAAATAAACATGTATGGCTTCAAGATAGAGCAGTTGATGGTACTCTTAAAAGAATGCTTGAGCTGCTCAATCTTCAGATGGTTCGGAAAGTACTACGCTCAGTGAAGAGGGTTGGCAATGGGGCAACAACTGGCATCAAGTCTTGCCATTGCGTTTATGTCTAAGGTGGAAGCACCGGTAACTGATTTCGGGCCGCTGCTCTACCGTAGATATATAGATGACTGTTTTATCCTTTGCTCAACACAAGGGGAAATTGACAGATGTTTCGAGTTGTTGAACGACCAGTCAGAGTATATCAAGTTCACCCGAGAGAAACCGAAAGAAAAATGGCTTCCATTCCTGAACGTCCAAATTAATCTGTCAGAAAATGGCTACATTACGAAGTGGTACCGAAAGCCAAGTAGTAAAAACATCTTGGTTCATTACGTCTCCTCTCACCCCTCTCACACGAAAAGGACGCTTGTAAGAAACATGTTTCGAACAGCAACCAACGTGTGGCCGGGAAGAGAGCAGAGAGAGGAGTCCCTCTATCCCTGGTTCGAAGCCAAGCTGAGATCCCGAGTTTTGCTGATATCTCAGCAACGTAGCGGTTGTACTTCTCATCGTAAAATACATTATACTTGGCAATTAAGTAAGAAAGGGAGGTAAATAAAAGTTAAAATGTAGTTGTAACACTTCTAGTTCGAAAATTGTAGTATACCATAAACTGTCGGCAGAAAAGCACGTGTTCATTAGAAAATCTCCCACATTTGAAACGTTTGTGTTTTAAGTTTGTAATTAAAAAAGAACCAAGGAGGTTCTGCATTTGAACTACATAGATTGCCGTCAATGTGGTAGCCATAGAGGAGCAGAAGAACAAAGAGATATAGAGACGGCGAAAAACAAGACAAGTTCAACCACAATGATGTTGAGATATTTGCAAACCTCAGACACCAAGCCAGATTCTAACGCACGATCATCTTCTCCAAGGGCTCACAACTTACCCTTTGCGCTGCTGAAGCTCTGCTTTGCTTTGCTCTCAGCCACACCTGTACCTAACGGCGCCATCAGCAATCACTCGTCAACGGGAATAATCTGGGAGCACAAATCAGGATTAAGCCTATTAAGCTGAGTGACTCAGTCGTGCAGTGAGTAACACGCAAGCCTCCAAAAAGAGCAATCTCGGCTTCCAATCTGGACTAGGAGCAAGTTTTGCAAATATTTGAGCAACATTGTGGTTTTATTTCACACAATATCCTACTATGAAAAATGATAGGCAGCAAATAAAGAAGTAGTGTACAAACTAAGTTTCTCTCTTGCAGTAGTTTGCAAGTTTTTTGCTTATTTTGTGATTTAGAGGACGGCTAAACGTCAATAATTGTAACCATAGTTATATAAAGGAAGCTTTTTTAAAAAAAAAGGGAGGCTTTGGTAAATCTAACCGATAACGGTAGTCTAGTTGAGCTATCTGGCCGACATCCGCGGACGAGTTCCTCGGCGCTGCGTTCGCAGTGCTCACCCATACGGCGATAAGTGGCTGCACATGGACCCACTGTAAAACAATTACGATAGTGAGTAAAAATTATAGTAAGGGACAAATGTATTCAACGACAAACACGTATTTTCTGAAAGATTTTCGAAGCGTATCAACCGAGTGGTAGAGTTTCCCTCTATACTTTTAGCCGATAACACAGTTTACCAAAAAGCTTTTTCAATGAATACACCGCCTTTCTTCTTGAACACACAACATTGTCCCACTATTTAAGAGTGGATTTTGCGTATTGTATTTAGTGAAGTGCATGGTGATGTTATTATTGTTTGAAAGAATTATAACAGAATTCGAAGTTTGAAAAAAAACGAACTCGGGCTGTACGAGTTGTCATGCTCATTTTGAAACAAGAAGATGACTAGTATGAAAGTGATGCTCCTGGCCGTATAGTCCGAGTAAAGACGAAATTAATGCAAATTTGTGAGCACTAGCAATGAAAGCATGGACAGAGAGCCTCTCTGGGGCGGTGAAGCATCGATTTGGTGAGAGTGAAGGGGGGAAGTAGCGTACGCTGAGCAAATACGCAGTCCTGCCACGATCGGATGACGTCGGGCTTGGTGAGATGATGTGCTAAAAAGTGCTTTCTCAGTGTAATCTCTCACAAAGTGGTGGATTTTGACCTGCATAGACGAGTTATTCGAAGTTGGGTTGGGTATTCCATCCATGATGTCGATGGCGATCATTTACAATGAATTTGGAAAGGAACATTGTCGAGGAAGTCATCGGATTAACGGTCGTCACATTGTCTTATATTTAACAAAAATACTTCTTACTAAACAAATGTTCGATGTTATTTGCATTATGGAATAGCTAGAAGCGAATTTAAGTTTAGAAACAGGTTATGAGGACGCAGTCGTTAGCACAAGATTCACCAAAGTGACATTGGTAAATGATGTTCATAAATGAATCCCATTAAATAACCTTTCTTCCTCTTCAAATATCGGTACATTAAGTAACCGATGTGTTAAGTTTTCCAATATCCACATAAAGCTTTAGAAATCTCCATATAGTCACTCAGCTCACGCTGATCGCGAGATCTCAAGCTGATTTCGTAAGCAAAGGATCGCTCTATTCTAACACAACGACGCTGGAGGTGTGAAATTTAGATGATCGAGAGACGATCCCTGCAGACCTGTCAAATCGCTACTGTGCATATATGGGAAGATATTAACTTGACACATCGGTAGATTACAGGAAGTGATTGCACAGGACAGATACGCATTCAACCGAGTCTACGACACTACGATAAAAAAAAACAAAAAATTAATTCCAGAAATCCGAAAATGAACCGCAGGGAAGAATGCCTCATTATCACGCGTGATATTGGGCAGTGTATAAGGTTGTTATTCTAATGGGAGCGGCACATTACGCTTCCGTGTGAATTCTGTATTCGGTCGGCCTTCACACGACATACCCAGTGGAAGACTGGAAAGAAAGCGGTGAGTGTGCAGAGCTGTGTTTAATGTGATTGAAATCTTGGTTTAGCGTTTTCTTTGTTTGGTTATGGAAGTGTTTGGCCGAATAGATTGCTGTCAACTTAACCCTTGCAGGCTCTGAGGAAGGCGAAATCCGCCGAAACGTCAGCTTGTCCGTGAATAAAGAATGAAATAACCCCTCGCGTTTGTTCAACAAGAATACGAAGAAAAAAATAAAGAATAAAGCCCTTGGCGTTGATCAATACCTGAGAGATGCGCCATGTATTCAACTTCACTAAGCATCGTTGGAGGTGACTGAATGTATATCTAACTTTTACTGACTTATGGTGGCCTATACCGATATGTCGAGCCAGTGCTACTATCCTCCCAGACCAACCTGGTACCAATTTGCCGACCTCGAAGAGATGGAAGGTTTGGTGACCCATGGGCGCGGGAATCGATCCCATGTGTATAGCAGGGCGCCTCCAACCATTGCGCTACACGCAGGGTACTACGAATGGAGTCGAAATGCACGACACACCCCGCATGGACTCACTGGAGGGTTCAACGCCAGCAACCTTATGCATTATCCTTTATTAGCAAAGCTGTTTACATATGCTAGATGCTAGCAATAACGTTATAAATCATTCAAGCACATCAATCAACAATGAATCAACATTCAATAAAAGAACGGAAAAGTGAAACGCATGGAGGAAACGAGGTATGGAGCAAGTATATACTGAATGTGTAAGTGAGGCGTCATTGTGAAGGATTCTGGCAATTTTGGTGCTTAATTAAGCACTGGTAATTCACACACCCTTCACGGATACCTTAGAGATTAAAGGAACATTTCAAATTAAAATCTCCGTCATCCTAAGGCCTTATCTTTGACTCATCCACTACCACACTCATTAATTTGAGTGCATTCAAGGCTAGAAATAATTCAGTTTTTCAGCTTTGGACTGATATATCCCAGTTTGTAGCGAAAAATTAGTGGAGTAGGTTTCTCGGTAAGAGAGGCATATTCTAGTAAGAAAGTTATGGTTTTTATAGCTCATAGAGTTTTTTTTTCCCGAGAGACAACCAGTGAAGCGATTGAATGAGCGGAATTTCGTGCACTAGGCCTCGAATTCTTTATTATTGTGACCCAATGCTGCACTTGTATTAGCCATTTTAGAATCTCAAATAGACATGCAGTTTCCTGGCACTGCTTTAAGAGCTTGGTATAGAAATAAGTATCTTAGAAAATATATTCTACGCCCTTACAGGGATAGAGGGTGAGATGGCGATGTCATTATTACATAACCCTATCAAATCCTCGATCACGAAGTTGTCGAAAGATCAATGTACGGAAATTATTATACGAGAATTAAAAACAAAAGTAAAATCACAATGATGCTGAGCTATTTAGAAAACTGATCCCGGGTGTCTGCGATGGGGAACGAACGCGCCGTTAGCTTCTCCGTGGGTTAACGCGTTCACCACCACACTATGCGGGTTCTTCGTTTCACTTGTCTCTCATCTAGTTTTCTATCGATCAGTGCCATCAGCAATCATCCGCCAAGGGAAAAAAAGTAAAACCATATTTTTTTATGTTCACAAACTTACAAATGGTTGTTACCTTAATTTTTAGTTTAAGGAAAAAAAAAGAGTTCTCGAGTTCACGAAGAATTGTGTTCAGCAATTGAGAAAACCACAATGGTCACGAAGTCATTTAAAAATAAAACTTCTTAGCTCGCAGAGAGTTAAGAAACAACTTTTTAAAATGAATTCTCGAAAATTTTCCAAAAAACCTTCAGTTTCATCCTAGCGTGAAAGTTGAATGAGGAGGTGTATAGTCGGTTGCTTATGTTCATTATTGCATGGAAATCATTGTTGTGGAGATACCAGGAATCAGTTTCGGTTTCCTTAGGGTTTTTCTTGGGTCTACCGATCTACCGATTTTATGGTTATCCCCTGCCTACCACCCGTTGTTAGGCGACAAGCAATAAGAACCTCTATAACTTATTGAGAGTCTTCATTGATTAGGTATTACAACATACCATCTATTACTCTTGTCCTATTTCCACATAGTACCATTGTCCTTCCGTTTATTAGCATAGAATTCGGCATTCTTTCGATTGTTCGGTTAGTTGGCCGAAGTCATATCACGTTCGTTTAGGTTAGAACCACATAGTTTTTTCTTCCAAAGAGTTAGCGATAAGGAAATGATGGCATCATGCTAAGGTGTTTTTTCTGGATTATATTGCGTTTCTAAGAAAGAAGGGAGCTAGGAAAATGTTAGTTTTAAGCTAATATGGAGCGAGTGACGTAAGTTTAGGCTTTTTTGTCCATTAATATTGCATTCCCAGTAAAAAAGGGAACTACGAAAAACCAATGCTATTGTGCTAAGTGCCAAGTGCCGATGACGTCAAGCTTAGATGTCAGTTCTTGTTTCTGTTTAATATTCTCAGTTAAATAAAACTTTAGGATCTTTAACATTATGCGTAACCTGAAGCGGATATAGAGTCGTTGTGACTAGACTATTAAGTTGTGTCCTTTTTGCTAAGCTAAGTTGTATTCATAGTTGCTGAAGCCATTCATTTGTTGTCAGTTCTGAACTACTTCAATCATTTCAAGTCTTGATGCTCGACATTTCACTGATCATAAAGAACTACCATTTATCGGTTGTTAGCCTTTTAGCATAACGACGATTAAGATAACTTCTCTCCAACTGGGAGCCATTTTTGATCAAGGAGTTGTTGATGAGCGTTATTCTGTTAGTCTAATGATGCTACTGATAGAGATAAAATTCACTGGAACTGAAAAGAATTCCATTAAGATGGAGACATCACTAAGGTTTTCACATAAAGATAAAGCTTGCAAACTTCTAAGAGGTCTTTGTTTCTCCTACATTTCGCTAGTAAATAGAAAAAAAGTGTTCAAAGTCCGCTATCATCATCAGATATCAAATCAGTTAACTACTAATTTTGTACCTATGGAGATTAAATTCGGCTCGTGATTTGCTTTCACAGAATCGCTGCCCACCACAAAGCGCCTGAAATGAATTGTATGCTATGCATACGTGGAATGGCATGGACTTACAATGAACAATTTCAGTGATGTGTGAGTTTTCAAACTTGTAAGTCATATGACGTAAGAGCTTTCTAGGAAAGGGTCCCGGATAAGAAAAGAGACTTCCACTTCCATAAGATACATACGACATCTAATCTTGCGGAGTGGTCGCTTGGCACCTCGTCTAATTTGTTACCACACGAAAACTCGTCCGAAAACGATTATTTGCAAATTATTAAGTGTGGAGCACGGATTCTTTCACGAGAAAATAAACAGTTGCAACAGTGTGTGTTGAAACAAATGCATACGATCCATTCTACTTTTACGCGCATACACAGATGATATTGCATACGTTTTTTAATGGTTCGTTGGCCTTCCCCAGACGCGTTCATGAAAGGGAATTGTTCAAACTCCTGTTCTGTTCGACTATAGGATGATTCTTAACGGGTCCTCGGTTGTTCTAAGACTGGTGAAGTCTATACGGAAAAGTCAATAACACTAATAATATTCTTAATAGAACTAAGATAATGCTGAGATATTGGCAAAAGTCCGGACCGCAGGTGTCTGCGGTGGAGAACGAACGCGCTATTGTCTCTTCCGGGGAGTAATGCGTTCACCACCACACCATGCGGGTCCTTCGTTTCGCCTGTCTCTCAACTAGTTCTATTGACCGGCGCCATCAGCGATCACCCAAATACAAATTATAGTAGGAAGTAAATAAAAAGCTTAAGATTCTTAATAGACATATCCTAGGGATAGTTAACATCACATCTAAATTCAGAGGGAGAGAGAGATTGGTTGGGAGATCAATAATCGCCAAATAATTTTCAAGACCGTTTTTTTTTTTCCACCGAATAATTAAACTATTCTTGCACAAAATACGTCAAGGCTTTGAGAAAGGCGAAATCGCCTTAACGTCAGCCATCGACCAACTACACCAACAACAACGACAACGGCTGAAATAGAGCGTGAACCAAAATCATCCAGAGTTACTATATTAGGAGGCATAACGCTTCGGGAAAATGCGCGCCCACTGTCCGAGTTTTTTTCCAAGTCAACCCATCTCTAAACCAATCCTGCGCAGAATCACGTATGGTCTACATGAACTTCAAGATCAGCTGCGTTATAGGGTTAGGCTAGAGAGGCTAGGTAAGGAAGTGCCAAGGGAAACTAACACCGATACTTTTTCCCAGAGCTTTCTTTAAGTAAGAGCCACCAAATAACGACATTGACCCCTGAATTTCGTTTATTTTCGGACGAAATTTTTCGGACACCTAATCACTACCAACAAAGAAAATTAAGCTCCAACTCTACACACCAATAAACATATGGTATGCGCTAGGTTAGATATCTTTTGGACTCAAAATCTATGCGATTTTCTATTAGTAAGACAATTTGTAGTTATTCCTATTCAGTTGGATGTTAGAATAACAGAGGAGCACCTCAACGATGTTCCTCTCTGCTGAGCATCCTCTGAAAAGGATTATAGAAATCAATACCGAAAGTTAAATATGGAATGGGTCAATACGGCAAAGGCAGCGGGTTCAGAGCCTTCAGTTATTTCTCGGTTTAAGAAAGCCCTATCCTACGCTTACTTATTACGATGCATAAGCTTACTTCTACCGATGACCTAGCGTGGTTCCCAAATCTTATCCTGACCCAGTTGCTGAAGTTCATTCCAACCCATTTACGCAACACCAAAAAATATTTCTAGATCGCCTACAGTGCGTGCAAGCAAACAGTACGCATGTAATGGAGCCATTCGATGTTACTTCACTTTATGCCAACGTGTCGAATCACTCCGCAATGCAAACCATTCTCGAGTTATTCGTAGAGCACGAAAAGAAAATAAAAATGCGCGGCTTCTCGATTGCGTAACTAATGACTCTTTTGAAACAGTGTCTTAGTTCTCCAATCTTTAGGTTGTCGGCAAGATATTTTGCACAAATGAGTGGGTTGGCCATGGGACAGCGATTAGCACCAAGCCTTGCTATCGCTTCCATGTCTAAGGTGGAAGCTCCAGTTCTCGATCGCCGACGCTTACTCTACTGTCGGTACATAGACGACTGCTTCATCGTCTGTTCCACACAAGAGCGGATGGACGAGTGTTTCGGATTGTTAAACGGACAGTCAGAGTATATAAAATTCACACGGCAAAACCAATCGATAACTGGCTTCCATTCTTAAACATTCAAATGAAGCTCTCAGAAAGTGGGTATATAACAAAATGGTATCGTAAGCCAAGTAGTAAAAATATACCAATTCATTGGTTGTCCTCTCATCCTTCACACATGAAAAAAGCACTCATCAAAAACGTACCAAATGGCTGAAAATGTGAGCACATGAGAAGAGGAAAGGAAGGAATCGCTAAACCTGGCTCGAAAAATAGCTATTTCCAGTGGCTACGAAGCAGACACCACTTGGTTCAAACCAGAAAGTAGAGTTACTCCCTAAAACAAAGTTCCAAATCTAAAAAGGTTTCCTTTCAAGCTACCCTGCATATCAAATGAAATAAGTTACGCCGTTAAAAGATGTTTAAGAAAAAGCGGTTTTGAAAAATATGAGGCGATTATTGACCTTCCACCCAATACCCTATGCAGTCAGTTAGTTTGCAACTCCCTCTATCAATTCGTTTTACCGATATCGATACTATTATCGTTCCTGTAGCTCAGAGAACTGTATGATCTGTCCTAATGGGAGAGAAGGGGATTGCACGAGTTCAGGTACAATATACTTGATCTCTTGTAACGCATGCAGTGAGGAATGTATTGGGGTAACGGGTAAACCCCTTTGTGTCCCCATAAAAGAACACCTAGATGGGAGAGTTAAAATTCGTGAAAACACTCCTCTAGGTAGGCATGGGGCAGAAAAGCACAACGGCGATGATTTTGAAGTGACTGCGCGGATCCTAGCGCAGGAATCGAAAATATCAACGCGGCAGACTCTTGAGGAGTTTTGCATAGATTTCAAAAATCCAAAGATGAGCCGGAAAGACGAACGCCTTACTATCACACGTGACCTGGCGCCTTATTTCAAAATGATATTTTGACTCCTGGGTGTGCCTCGCTCGCGACCCCACGTGAGCAACGCGTGGGCCAGTCCGACTCGTAACATCACGGTAAGTAACTTTTCTCTTCAATGTGGCGTCTATTTAAAAGTTCGATTTTTAATAATATAAATATTCCACCGAGTATAAGAATATTGTTGCATAAAATACGTCCAGGCTCTGAGGAAGACGAAATCGCCGAAATGTCAGCCGTCGACCAACAACACCAACAACAACGACAACGACAACAAAGACCTATACCAACCTCGCATCGGCTCAAAAAGATCAGTTTATAAGATCGTATAAGTAAATACATTCAGAGATTTTGCTAATTCATAGATGAAAGAGGAAGATGGCGATGAATCTCAGTGAGGCTGAACTACGAGAGAGCCACAGCTTTGCGAATTATTCATCATCAATAAAGCAATAAGAAATCATGGTTTGAAAATCCATCCAAATAACTGTTTAAATGCTTTTTTCTGATCCCAGATTCTTATATGAATCTGTCGTTTAATGAAGAATGCAAGTGTCCTTTCTTAGAATTTTAAAGCGACTACTTAGAAATGTAGACAATGCTATAGGTGATTTTACAAATAGCTGTGCTAAAAAACTTCTTAAAAATGTGATTTTGAAGTATAAAATTTCTAGCCTTACAAAGTAATGCAGCAACCATCCCTCCTTTAGCACGATCGAGCATCAAAGCGTTGCTATCGTACAGACGACGTATACTGAAAACAGACGAGATATGATTTGATACAAAATTCATCTCGTCAATGATCTTCGGCCATTCCGTTTCACTGACAGTGGTGTTTCTGGGTGCCTTATTGTGAAAAACAACGAGAAGTTCATCTACTTAGCATGACTACTCAAGCTGAGAGGGAGGTGAACACGCCCTCCACGAAATTCGGAGTATTCATCTTTAACATAATTTCAGCGATAATTTGCTTCATGGCAATCTCCAGCGATTTCCTCACTACATCATAAAATCCAATTAAACGTATTGTAATTCTCATATCGCAAACACTGGTCCTAGAAGTGTCTGAGGACTACCATAGTTCTTATGAAGAAAATTCTATTCTCCTCAGACATACCTCGAACAAACAGTGATATGATGAGCAATCTGTGATAGAACGCGCATATGAAGTGCTTCACGAATCCATAGGAGAGAGGGGTGTTGATGTGAGTACCCTCTGAAAAACACAGCTCAAGAGTCAGCTATTCATATTAGAAATAATATACTTTACAAATAGCAAAGAAGCTTAAGTTGATCTATTAGCTTCCTTTTAGGAGAGATTCGTTCTCTAGGAATGCGTGTAACTACTTGTAATCTTCTGTGATTGGCACCGGCAAATGCTCGCCTACGAGATTCCTAGAGAAGTCTAGATGTATGTCTTCAACTAGAAGGTATAGAAGGGAAGCTATAGTGACGATGCACGTCATTGACATCAAAAATAAGAAATTTCTCTTCTATTCTATAGGTCTATTACTGGGTTGTTGAAATAACGGCTAGGTTGAAATACTCGAGTTTATATGTAATAGAATAGAGTTGTCATTTGACTTGATTTTCATCGCTCACCCTGAAATAATCTCTTGAGTTTTCGAAAGCACTTGCTCAGCAATTGGGCTCGTCTTAGCAATGGTGTGCAATAAAGCGAGTGATGTCCGACTACCGAACAAACCAAGCATACGACGACGAAGCCCATCCATTAGGCAGTTCTCCACCGCAACTGAAAAAAGAAAATCGCTGAAACTCCCTGTGCACTATACTGATTTTGGAGACATCAACTAAATTTGGTATTGATTGCTTGGAAATTATTACGATTTTCTAGTGGACTTTAAGATTTGGTCTTTGGGTGCTCTCAAATTAAAATGAGTGAAGCGATAAAGTGGTCTTGTTAGTAGAATGCTTAAAAATGGTCTGTTCTCAAATATCCCAAAGGATCATTTCCACTTTAAAAGAATTCACCCTTCGAATAGTAGTCTGCTGGTTGAACAAGATTTTCTTTCTTAGGAGCGTCGAAAGCTGTTTTAACATTGGTCTAAGCTCGTTAGCACTTGTCGGATAATGACAATAAATACAGTAATACAATAATTATAACATAATAATAATAATAATAATAATAATAATAAGGATAGTAATGATAATGATAATGTTTTACTTTTATTTTCTGCCTTCTATAATTTTTATCCAGGGTATTAAGCGAAATACAACCACAAGATTGCTGATATATTTGCAAAACTCCGGGCCGCAGGTGACTGCGGTGGGGTATGAACGCGCTGTTGTCCTCTCCGGGGAGTAACGCGTTCGCCACCACACCATGTGGATCCTTCGTTCCGCCTGTCTCTCAGCTAGTTCTATTGATCAGTGCCATCAGCTATCCCGCAACAAAGGACCCGCATGGTGTGGTGGCGAACGCGTTACTCCCCGGAAAGGACAATAGCTCGTTCGTTCACCACCGCAGACACCTGCGGCCCGGAGTCTTGCAAATATCTCAGTAATGATAATAATGTTGTTACTAGGATGGCAGCGGTGGCCACACTGGGGTTTACACTTAAACGGGTTTTGAGCTTTCCGATGGAAACACGTCGAATACTTTTCTAATTTGGGGAGCAGTCGGAGGAGATGGCCAATAAGCGTTACATCACAATCCGGGCACAAAGACCTCATAACCCACAATAAGATAGCAATCCACTGAAAAGAAGATGGCTAATTTTTAGCTTTGCCTTTGTGGATATGCAGGTTCTTCGACAAAAAACGATAATTTCTCGATAGCTAGAGGACTTAAAAGATTAACACCACGAGAGTGTAGAAGTCACTTTATTCTATCGCGCTTTATGGCTATGAATGGTGCTGCCCTAGCATGTGTACCTATTTATCATCCGTTATTATGACTCCTCACGCAAACGCTTTGTTGTCATTTGGAACTATTTTGAAGCTTGTGTTGAGTCTAGTCTCATCTTTTTGTACTCGTCCATTTCATACAGTAGCCATGATAAATCATGACAAATAGAAATGAAATAACATTTAATTCCCAGACAAATAATCGACAACTGGATTCGTTCTTTTTGTACATTTCCAAGAACAGAAAAAAATTTTTCCCCCAAAGTCGGCCACAACATTTTTGTTGATTAAGCTACCGGATGATTATAAGAAGTATAGTAAAAAGGTTTTCTGAACTAAGTAAACCATCTGAATGAAAATGGCCTCTAAAAAACTCTCATTCGCCATTTCGGGAGTTCACAACGATTACATAGAACACACATACCATCTTATGCGTTAAAACGGTGGCAAAAAAACTTGGCGCCTAGTCACTTTCTAACTCTAGCTGTTTGATGCTTTGTATACTTTTCATTAGTTTGCTAAAAGTAAAAGTAACGCTTTTCTCTAACTTTAATGTGGGGGCACTACGAGAACGGTGGTTTGCGTGCAACGACAAAACAACCACCGTTAGCACATGACGTCATATGGCGAAGAGGAAAAGCCGAAGCGCTGCACGAAAACCACCCTTGACAGGAAACTGCCAGTTGTCTGCATTTCCAGGTTCGAAATCTTCACATCTTGTGCGGATGCCACTATTGTAGTCGTCGCCTCATGGGCGGAAAGGAAACATCTTGTCCACCATCTTCTCTCAGCATTCTTAAGGTAACTATGGGACTCGTGGAGCCCGTCAGGATGTTGAGTCTCTACTTCACTCAGTGAAGGTAGCTGGACCTATGCCAAATACCGCCTTCTCCAGAAGCATATAAATAGACTCGTTAATTATTATCCAGGTTCACCCTTGTCCAGGTTCGTCATCCTGATCCTCATTCTCTTGTCAATGTCCATTGTTTATCAATTGGTCTGCGGTGTGTTGTCAGTAGCGGCGGCTATCCTCAAATGCGTTCTGTCTGAAACGCCATCGGTGGCATGTACCATTCCTCCCACACGGTACGCCATGCGTACAAGGCCGCTAGCCGCCCAACTTATGCTGTGTATTTGTTAAGCCGCTATAAAGCTTATCATTTCTCAGTCGTTATCTTTCTGGTCTATAATCTCTTAGGCAATGGTGGCACCCATCGATGCTCAAACTTCACGTTGCAGATATATCGTTATCCAAGAGCAGCCGCTTGACCGTGTTCCGCAGATGTCTCATCTCGTTCGTAGTCACTTCCACCATCGATACTTAGGTAACTTGATATCCTCATCGATTAATGTGCAAGTGAACCCAACCGCTCTACATTCTATCTCTAGCTTAGCCTAATGCAGGGCTCGTCTGCATCTTACTCTTCTGTTGTTCTAGCCCTCAGCATGCGGGCCACTGTACGCGCCAGTGCGGGTGCCATCGTTCGTATCCCCTTACTTGTCATTGTTATCAAGCTGCTGTTATCACAGTACTAATGTTGTAATAGTACTATTTACAATACTCTTATACCTTCGTAAGCCTCGCTTTAGTAGTAGGTACAGCCCCTCATAGCCTTGAACTTGCCTTATTTGTGTGTTAGTAATCCTCTGTCGATATTAGTGTTGTATCGATGTTGCATTTATGTATATAAACGGTTTAATTACCCAAGTTTGAGGTATTGCCTTGCGACAACTACGAAAAGTCCCGCGTGGCCCCGAAGTCCCGTTTTTCCACGAAGTTGAGCATTCTGCTAAAAGCTAGTGATTATTCGGTGCCGAAAACTGACTCGAAGGCCTATTTTTGACTAGCAACTGCAATATAGATTCTTCATATAGATGGACCACTTATAGATATCCCTTCCATCCAGCGTAAATCGGTTATTAAAAACTGATCAGTTTCTTATGAACGTTGTCTTCTTTAAGTCTATTCTAATATTGACTTTTCTAAGAACACTATCAAAATCAACGAGTATTCTTCCTACTCGGCTGATTTTGCAGAAGAATCACGTCGTCGGTGAAAACCAAGATAGAGTAGCTGTAGGTCACGACGACTACTACTTCCATTTCATTTCATCTAAGCTTTTTTTCGGTCGTATGAGTTCGAAAACTTCAAAATGTTATTCTTCTGTGACCGAAGAGTGTAGCGCAGTGGTTATAGTCGCCCTGCAATACACATGGGTTCGATCCCCGCCCCAGGCTCACCAAACCTTCCGTCCTTTCGAGAACGGCAAATTGGTGCCAGACCTGTCTCGGAGGAGAGCAGCACTGACTCGATAAGTCGGCAGGCCCCGCGAGTTATTGTAAAGGCCAGATATGCATTCAGTTACCTCAAACGAAACTTAATGAAGTCGAATGCATGGCACATCCGTCAAGGATTGACCAACGCCGAAAGCTTTATCCTTTTTTATCCTTTTATTATACTTTATAAACCAGGGATGCGTCCGAAATCCTTTAGCTGTTTGCTGATTTGAGACCACTTCTAGCAGGATTTGGCATGACGCACGCCGTTTCTCTTCTGCCTTCATGAGCTTTCTTGCTTGATGCTGCCGATGTTAATGTGTACTCCACTTATGGGGTAATTGCGTTATTCCTAATGCTTGATAGGTCCCGTATTACAGTATGCTAAGAGCATTACGGTACTTCTTTGAACTTAATAGTATGGTTTTTTTACTACTCTTACTCGATGTAGCTGATTTGTCATAAGTTAATGAAGGTCTTACTGAATGGTTTCAGAAGAGTACAATAAGCTTTTATAGTTCAGATGTTGTTCTCAACACGAATTCCAAGCATTCAATTGTTTTTTCGAATAAGCCTTCAAAATTAAGCTATTCGATTTCTTTCAAAGATCCGAACTGACCACACAGTGACGTAACATAGGGCGAATTGATATCGATTTGTCGTTTTGTAACAGCTTCCTCCATGATTACTTTCACCTAAGATTGATGAATCAATTTCTGGATTCAGAACAGCGGAAGTGAAGATGACTTGATCTTCACTGATTCAACCTCAGTTTGACTTATGTAAGAACCACTAGAAAGAATAAAATCTGTTCAGTAATACTGCAAATCGTGATATTGTAACTACCGACTAGGCAACTACTACACTACTTAATCACTGAAATAGTATTGGTACTGGATTCTTCGAGAAACTAACAGTTGGTGAGTTGGCTACCCACAGGCTTAAACGTTAATGACGAGGAGAACAAGGAAAAAAGATGGTCAACAACGTTGTTGGATTGAGAATGAACTTCTGCAGTAGCACTAATCATTCTTCATTTTCATTTTTTCTCACGATCGGATAACGCAACGTGTGAATAAGGTACTCGTATCGCGGCTTTATCAAAGGTGCTAAAAACGGTAAGCTCAGTTGTCGTCTTTAGTCACATGCCCTATCAAAAATTGCAATTAAAAAAGGTTGGAGTTTCAACTTTTGTAACTATTCGATTTTAGTAACTTTATTCGAAAGGCACGTGTGGCGCAGTGGTCGGAGGCGCCCTGCAACACACATGTGGAATTAATCCGCGCGCTCATGGCCCACCAAGCCCTCCATTCTCCCGAAGTCGGAAAATTGGCACCAGACTTGTCTGGGAGCATAGCAGCACTGGCTCGATACATCGGTAGGCCACCGCAAGTTATTGTAAAGGCCAGAAGTGCATCCAATCACCTCCAAACCATACTTAATGAAGTCTTATGCATGGCGCATCCCTCAGGCACTGATCAACGCCGAGAGCTTTTTTATCCATTTGAGCAAAGTTAACCGTGATGGTGCCAAATAGCTTTGAAGAAAGTCTCTGTGTGAATGATCATTACGGTGACTTATTGACCAGCTTGTATAAGGTTGGCATAAAATGCATATTGTAGCTAATGTTCTGATGCCTTTAACTTCAAAATAAGCACAGCGATTCGACTTGAGTCGACTTCCAAAATCAGCTATTCTTAGAATTTTCACTGCTTTACCGAGTTGAACCAAGTGGAGAAGAACACCTTACGAATGCTGTGTTGGTGAGGAATAGGTCGTCTGGACAGTACTTACTTGATACTTGAAAGGCCCGTCATCATCACTAGTTGTGCGGGCCCCAGCATAACCACCAGTTTTTGGAGATTTGCCGGGTAAGTCATTGTGGTTCCCCGGAATGCCGAGGACACCCAGGCCAAATTCTGCCCCAGGCCGTCACCACGACAGAGAGTCGCCGTCCTTGTGGGTCAGAGGGAGATTTACCACCATGCGACTTTGATACCAAGACGGTGATGGACAGTAGACTTGAATAATTTTGTTTGTTAAGAATGCGATAACGTTGAAGGAAGCTTTAGCAACCGTATCAACGATGTGATCCCAACCTCGTTTAAGTTTATCGATAAGCCTACATTTTGACATTACCGTATTCTTTGAACTCTTCTTATCACAATGATAGAAATAGTTATCATTCCACGCGATTCACCTCTTTCTTGAGTGCTGCAAGCAGCTGATTCCGATGTTTGGTGGCTTCATCTGGTACCGTCTCATCCACTGATACGACGCTGCCGTGTCGTGTCAAACGTGGTGATGAACAAGTCCTAAATCAACCAAATCATTATCCATTCCATTATCACAGAACTGCTGTTTTTATTCTCGAGTGTTTCCAGTTGACTGAAATTATTTTGGTCGCAGATGGGCAAATCTAATTTAACAAAGTGGATTAGAGGCGACGATGGTGGCTGGCTCACCGTTCCCATTCTGTTTGCGTCGTGTTGTTGTCGGAGAGACCATTAATCCACTCGACAACCGAACTGTGTCGTGGCTTCAGACGTCGACATCGCTGGCTTGCCTGTTGCTCGTCAAGGCTTCGTACACTTCCAAGCATTCGACGACTTTGTTACACGTTCTAATATTATTACATTTGCCTTTTACTTAGTAATATTATATTTCAAACGTATAACCGCCCACGTAAAGGGGAAATCATTTGAAGTAATGAAGGAAAGCGAGATTGTTGTCGATACTGAAGAAGTTGCAAACAGGAAAAGAATTGGATATCACGAATAAGCTATGATTTTGCAACATCATCACTCAAATCTCCTAAAAGAACACCGAAGTGAACTATCGAAATAGGTGTTGCAATGAACTTGCTGTTTACGACTTATCCTACTTAAAAAATGTATAAAGGGGTGAGTGCTGCGTAGTGGTTACAGGTGGCACACACATGGTCGTTGTTTCGATCAGGCGTCCAAAGCAAGGCAAGTCCTCTATCTTTATGGGATCGGAAAAGTCCCAGACTTGTCTGGAAGGACAAAAACCCTGACTTAATAGAATGTGATATGTCTCAGCAAGCCATGCTAAGTATTCATTTAATGACCTTTATGATGCAACGACTGGAATCCATCGCATAATGATTACCCAGGAGATAGAGATCAAATTGAATCCTTTAAACTGCTCTACTTTTTGAAACGGCTCCCAATATTGGCCTGTGCAATTTCGTCGCACTCAAGAAAGGATGCTAACCAAAGAAAGCTAGGTATAGGACCTGAATTGTAGAGGAGCTAAAACAAAACATCTCGAAGAAGATGTGCTACGATTGGTTTGTTCTCAAAAACAACGTGAGAGCTAGAGAAGCGGAGTGAAAGAGAAGATTGATCTATGGACTGAAATTAGATTAAACCCAGAACTTTAGAGACTATGAAACACTTCGCAAGATAATCTCCAACTAGACGGAGAACAACACCAAAACTCTTGACTTGAAAGCAACAAGATTTTCTAAGACCAGTCGACGGTACTATTCGACTGTGGTTGCAGCTAGCACAGTGGTAATGATGCTGTTCATCACGTTTTCACATTGAATCGAGCCGACCAAGCCGTCCATTCCTCTGGATCGGGAAATTGATGCCAAGCTTATCCGGATTCAACTCACTCCTCTCAATGAACCTGGAATGCTCTAGCACGGCTATCTAAGAAATGCAGCGAAAATCGACAACAGCAACCGAACTCGTGTTTAAGAACTTCGAAGACCTTCATGGAATATGGATGCGGAGAAAACGAATCGAATACAAGAAATGCTTGGGTTACTTAAAAAAATATGGGTTGCATAAAAAACATTCGATTTGGTGAAGGTTAGAGTCGAGTGTAAACAGATTTAGAAATATGAAACCAGCATTGAAATATGTTTGCCGAAGTCCCTAAGCAAAGAAGACTTCTGGGGTTTTCAAGTGCTGGAAAGAAAAAGTGAAAAGTAACATGGACTGATCAAGAAGTCCTATACGATTTTGTTGTGTAAGACAAATCTGATTGCATTTAGGCTTAGCAGAAAACACTTCACAACTTTGAGTCTTGTGGTTTTGTTTCACAGACTTCCGTTTTCATCATTTCATTAACCAATTTCTTGTTGGCGTTCGAGAACTGTCTCGACAGGTTCAGCGGCGCCCACGATAACTTTCAACTAATCGCAGAAAGATGTTCATCTTGATCGATAAGATTGCAAGTTGTAGTATAAAGCTATTAGAAACAAAAACGCAGCGATCAACATCGCACTAAACATTCGTAGAAGCGCCTGCTTTTTTTCACATGCCATTGATTCTTTAGTTTTTAGACTCAGTTCTCTATTAATTCCTCTCAAAATTAAATTAGAAGGGAATTCCTGGTTGGATAGGTCATTCAGCTAGCAAGATCATCCCGGCTGAGAAGAAGTCTGCCGTTCTTGTCTGGTAGACCAGATAAGAGTAAACTTATACCATGATAGAGCTCGATGAAGCATTGCTGGCTAACTTCTTGTCGAAAGCACTGGGAAAGATGGTGTCGTTCCAAAGTTTTGGTGTTCTTTGTGTTTAGTAACTGAACAAGCGAAATCCATTGAGAAGTCGTGATGTGCGATGACAGATGAAGACAGATTTTACAAATTGAGTTACTTTAGTGATAAGATTGCAGGTGATACAAGCGATTGGATAGGTGCGAGACGAGGATGCGAAGAAGGACGTCTAAGAAGATGGGACGATATGTGTAATGTGCAAGACCATGAAGACTAAACCTTCTTGCAGACAACAGCGAAAAGTGTATGTTCACGACTTTGGATAATTGCTTCTCGTAAGAAACGAATACGGTAGAATAATGTTTTTTGTGCTCGCGGTATTACTTTTGCAAACACCTCCCAACCTAATCAGACTTCCTTCACCAGGAAAGTAATGAGTTTTGAAAAGCCGAGACCTGGAAATCTTCAAAAAAAAATCATCTAAAAACAATAGCACGTTAACGGTGAAATTCGATTAATACAATACTAATGAAGGATAAAGCTCCCAACACACTCCTCTCACACACGTCGGATCGCCTTAGCCAGGCTGTTTCGAGATTACAAGGACGAACGATTTGACCAGCATTCTACGGCAGTCATATGAAGACTATATCCTCAAGCAGTCGCGAAACAGTAGGCGAAATGTTCGAAGAGCTTTGTGGATAGTGAGTGCGAGGAAACAATCGAATGAAAGAAGTGCTAGGATCCGCACAGTAGATGTGATAACAGGTCACGTAATATGTAAAATTCATGAAAAAAAAGACAAAGATTTGATCAACCCTATTCTTCATGCTGCCCTTCGTCAATCCTACGCCATGCATTTGATTACATTCGCAACACCGTAATGTAGCGAAATGTGTATTTTGATTATACAATAAATTGCGAACGATAATAAATATAAGTCATATCAGTCTTCTTATTCTTCCAAACATTCAGACAGACCCTGGTACCAATTTGTCGACTTTGGAAGGATTAGAAACTAAGTTGGTCTAGAGCACGAAATCGAACCAATGTCTCGTTCTGTACTACATGGGACCACTAGCCATTGTACTACAAATGCTCATATTATCAATCATATTAACTATACTCTCATGCTTCAAAACCAGGTAATGGATACTAGTCAGTCATCAAAGTCTTATGCAATAAAACAGCAATAGACTAGAGAGCTAACTAATTTAATGCAACTGGCCACGATTTCAAAGACTAGATAGATAGAGGATGGGTAGACAGAGAAACAAAACTCGCTAGCAATTTCGTGAAGGTCACCAGCTGGGTTATAAACCTGTGACGGATATCAGCTATGAGCTCAGCACTTCCGGTGACATAAAATGAACGACAGCAAATGGGGAGCTCGAGTTGGGCGTCATGCTCGCCTTCTAACGTTGAATTCAGAGACGCTCAGAGATGTAATAATACAATAAAAAAAGAAGATTAGTGTAACATGAAAAGGAAAAGAAGTAAACATATCCATTTGGAGGAAGGACTCTGTTTCTTACTTCGCCGAAGGAAACCAACGTTTACGTGAAGGGTGGATATATGGTGAATACTATAGATGACACTATAGATCTAAACTAAGACGTAAAATGCAGATATTTATGCTCAGAAAGATAGAAGGAGTGACAAATAAAGGGTAGAGAATTAGTGAGTATAAATACAGTAACAAAAACACCATGCTAATCCGTCTTAAGGCTTCGAAGTCTAGGCTTCTCCAACACGAAACTAGTAGCATTCTTAAAAGATACTCTTTAGCAAGACTTCGGAGTTCTCTAATGTACAGTCAGCCCAAACAAAGATGGACATTCATTCAAAATAGAAACAATCGCGGCTTCATAGTGGTGAAGTAACATCCTTCTGTAACGGTTACAATCCCCTAAAAAAGCTAAAATCACAAAAGGTTTAACTATCAGCTGAAAGGAACTAAGGAAATAAATCGAAGAGAAAGGGTGAACGAATTAGCTATCTTAGTGACAAGTGGTCTTCAACAACTTGTTAGGAATGTGAAGTGATAGCACGATGAGAACTTAACCAAGGCAACACTACTGCTTGCAAGAGTCACTGAAATTCTGACATAGACTTAGGTGTATAGGAGTAGACCCACTCCCTAAATAGTATGCGTACTGAATATAATTTTCTCCATATATACACACGTACACTTACAATAATGCATACACGACCACACGAACATATACAGATATATTTTCACACACAGCTCACGCACACACACACACACACACACACACACACACACACACACACACACACACACACACACACACACACACACACACACACACATTTGCTACGGAAACAGTACATGGCCCATTATACCGAACATAATATTACTCAGTCTCTTTTCAGAAAGTATTCTGTGCGTTTCGATTCGAGAAGATGGCTCACTGAGGAAGACCTGGCTCGATACGAAGGCGAAGCTGCAACGTCTAGACGAACAACAATCATGGACCATCGACTCGGACCATCGGCTCTGAGGAAGACGAAGACGTCGAAACGTTAGCCGAAAATAAATATATTTATCAACCTCGTGCAAGCTTAACAAGAAACAATACATATTCTGTGCGTTGTTTATCACAATCACATTTATTCGCTGCCAAAGCCGAAGGAACAGCTGAGTAACCTGACTCAAGAAGTCTTTGACAGTGGCAAAAGAACCCGACCATGGTTTGAACAGCCGAAAGCATAGCTCAGGAAAAAAACTGAATACATGACGGCACTAGTAAGGAAATAAATCGAAGAAAAAGGGTGAACGAATTAACTTAATCACTTAAGAATCTCACTTCTTCTGCTTTCCTAATTGAATCGTTAGGACATGACATTTTTCCCCCATTGGGGCTGAAGAAGCATTGAGATTAAATTTTCCAAACATTAGATGGGTTAATCAAAATATATGGAGTAGAATGCCAATAAAATGACTCTGAAGACAGGAAATGACTTTTTGAAGAGAATACGAGCTAATTGGAAAGTGTATTCGTAAACTAGTTCTTTGAATTGTTCCAACTACTTCACCTAAAAGCAGGGTACCACCCGTAACACCTGTAGTCCCGTTGATCGTCGAGTGACTCGAGCGGGCGCTAGTAAATCAATAAATCTTCCATTTTTCTCTGTCGCGTGCAAGTGTAGCCCAGTGGGTTCTGCTCGCTCTATGGACTCTTTGAGCATTATACCTTTTTTCTGGACAGGGTAATCGAAAAAATCTGATAGACGCGAACTCTCATGAAGGGCAACTGCGAGAAAAAAATAAATTTAATTTTCAGCTGTGGAACTCTTATGGAAGGCAGTTATGAGAAATAAACTAAAATAAGTGATAAACTAAAGTACGAAGAGTTAATCGTCACAAAGGTCGTTCAGATGCATTCTAGGGTTACGCTTACCCCCAATGGTAATCCAGTTCTCGATTCTATTCTGATTTATGGTGCGAAATAGGATTGTACGACAAGTGACGAAACACTGTATGGACCACTTTGCTATCTAATAACTTTCGAACGATATATTTCCACCGTTTTGTAGTTATGATGGCATTCCCCTGGATTCGGCTGGCATCTACTACAACCATAGATCCAGTAATGGGGACCTCTATGTAGAAAATAGTGAAGCTTTTAACATATTAGCAAAGTTCTATTAATCGTGATGATTCTTGCTTGATAAGCGTCGTTACCGAAAAGCCACAGGAGTTCAAACGTTTTGTGAAAAGTCAGATATTTTATAATGAACAATCTCTGTTGCGTAGCTGAACTTTCGAATGTTTAGTCTTCATGTACAATCATTGCCAATCTCACCATTTCCTCACTTTAAATCGTATCTTGGTGATCTCACTGGATACTCTTCCCTGGGTTCCAGCAAAATCCATGTCGCGTCATCCCGAAGTTAGTACGACAAGTAGTTATTATGTGACCATGGCGCATACAACTACGCAGTAGTTAAAGGTGCCTTATAACGCAGATACGTGTAGCGCAGTGGTCGCAGGTGCCCTGCAATACACATGGGATCGATCGCCGCGCCTCAGGGTCACCAAGCCCTCCATTTATTCGGAGTCGGTAAATTGATACCAGACTTGGAGGAAATAGTATTGACTCGACACAGCGGAGGCTATAGCGAGTTATTGTGAAAGACAGATATGAATTCAATCGCCTCCAACGATGTTTAATGAAGTCGAATGCATAGCGCATCTCTCACGGATTGATCAACGCCGAGAGCTTTATCCTTTTTTATGATACCGATGGTCACTAGTTCGACTTGCTCATTGTCCACGTTAACCATAGGTCTCCGTGCCTCTGATGTTGGGTAAATTGGTAGCAAATTTTTTTTTTGAAAAATAGCAACAATAACTTTAGAGAATATTCCCGGAAGGACTTTGTAAAGGGCAAATGTCCATTCACCTCTGCGATTCTTAATGGGGTCGAGCCATACTCGGTAGAACAGATCAGTAAGACTACCTCCAATAGTTTTCAACCAGACCGTAATTTAACGTGGGTAATAATAACCAATATCTTCTTGGATTGTTAAGCTAACTCTAGGCTAATAAAGGTTGCAGAGAAGGTAGATCGAGCGGAGCTCCATTGAAGAACGTCCGTGTCGATGCGACCACGAACACAACATCGAGAAGACGAACTATGTCGGCTGCAGACTATCTACTCGGATTATCGGCCCTGATGAAGACGAAGACGTCGAAGCGTTAGCCAAATATGTCTCCTTATTTACCTCGTATTAGCTCAACAATCCAAGAAGTGCCCAACTTCATTTTAGTCACCTAGTTAAATTTCTTCGATTACTAATTTGCTTTCACTGGTACTTTTCCATAACAGCTAGTTACTGGGCATAAATTTATAGGAAGACTTTTCGTTGCAGATGCAGCCTTGTCCATCTAGTAGCAAGGAGCGTTTAATTAACCGAATTCATCACCTACTGAACTCGTTGCGTAGCAGTTAATCATGGTGATTTTCACAGCGAGATGGCTAAAGAGGGATGATTATCATGCGATGCTATTGGATCTCGTACGAGATGATGATATGAGTAACGGATAGGATAATGAAAAACTGGCGCCACCTCTAGTTCTCGGATAACAAATAACTTATCTAAATGGCGCATAACACATCTCTCTTTCGCGGTTGGCCTTATTTAATTCTGCTATGCAGAATTTTATGCGAGTCAATTAGAGCAAGCATTTCTGGCTTTGTCTAAAGCAACAGTTTCTATAACATAACGACGTCGTGGAAGTTTGTTATATTGCTTATTGCTTCCAGTGCAACTCAAGGTTTGAGCGCCTATCACGAATTCTATCATCGCAATTGTCGGTGGTGGAAACGCTCAGTGTAGAAACAGCTTTGCAACAAGTCCTTAAAACTTTTGCAACATTTCGGATGTTCCATGCTAAGAGCCTATCCTGTCGTGGAACTGAGATAAACAAAAAAGGATGAAGCTCTCGGAGTTGATCAGCGATAAGCTATGCAGTCGACTTCACTAAACATTGTTGGAGGTGCCTGAATGCATACCTGACCTTCACAATCACTCACAGTGGCCTACCGATGTATTGAGCCAGTGCTGCTCTCCTCCGAGACAGGTCTGGCACCAATTTGCCGTTCTCGAAAGGACGGAAGGCTTAATGAGCGTGGGGTGCGGAGATCGATCCCATGTGTATTGCAGGACGCCTACGACCACTGTGCCACACGCGTCCGTAAGAGCTTATCATATTCTTACTTTCCTCAGGAGAACGAGTATGCTATGCGGAGTTCTCCCAGCTCTAGGCATTTCATGATGAAGGCTTACTTATGAAAAGTGGAGTTTCTATGACTTCGCTTCATCATGTGTCTTCGCTGTCTGCTCTTCTTTTCATCCATGGTGGTCACATTTAACCTAATGGGATCCGTGACACATGCATGATGAAAATTGACTCTTGGTCTAGTTGTGATGACATCCATATCAGTGACGGCTTCATGGGGCGTATAAATTGCACTCTAGAGAAAATATTTCTAAGTTTTTTGAGAACCACCCTCCTCCCTCTTTCAAATATATTTTCGGGATATCACTAGAGATTTACGCACATCTGTATGCTCTTTACAAGCTGCTTCATCCCATGTTTACTTTTTCTAACCCATAACGGATCCAGGTTATGTTCAGGTCCAAGTAAAACCTGCGGAAAAAGCAAGCCGTCTCAACGCTTAACTGGTATAAAGAGAAAATGAATTCCTGTGGTTTTTGCCAGAGGAATTTTTCCTCGACATCTCACGATTACGACGGCGCAGAAAAACAACTGCGGCAGAATATTGGATGCATGAGCGACGAAAGCGTATACTAAAAGCAGAACGAAGATCAAAAACCGAAAGCTAAAGTTATATTTTCGTTCGAAATGAAGAAGAGCTGCGGAAAGACACCACAGATTAAAAGTTTTCTTAGGTTAAAAATGTGATATATCTCGCTTTAATGAGTAGTTCTGAACAAAGTTCTTTGGAATGCTCATTATCGGCCTTCGGCATGAAAACGTTCCAAGTACCTCATCAGGATAGAAGTATAAAGCTCTCGGTGTTGATCAATCGCTGAGGGCTGCGCCATGCACTCGACTTCATTGAGCATCGTTCGGAGGTGATTGAATGCATATCTGGCCTTTACAATGACTCGCGGTGGCCTACCTATGTATCGAGCCGGTGCTGCTATCCTCCCGGACAAGTCTGGTATCAATTTACCGACCCCGGATAAATGGAGGGCTTGGTGACACTGGGGCGCGGCGATCGATCCCATGTGTATTGCAGGGCACCTCCGACCACTGCGCCACATGCATCATATGATGCGTTGCTGAAAACAAACATACCAACTCATGACTAATAAGGAATAAGGAACAATAGGAGGAAGCAGGTGATAGTCCAAAGGCTTCTTTTTCGCTTGACTGTCACGAGTGATAATCTAAATATTGAGTGGTTCACTTAAAAAATGTGTGGTTTGATGTGCCTTTTTGTCGAACGTAAAGTTTTTAACGCGACCACTTCGTACGGCTAATAAGAAAACGTTATAAGTAAGGATTCGGCTCGCAAGATCGTTTTCGAGCCGTTGTTCAGTTAACCTCGTTGAATATTATCGTAGGAATGGCTCCTGCACTGGAAGAATCCTAGCCACAGGTAGCAAATTTTCTCTAATCCAAATAGGTTGGTTGAAGTAACAATCTTAAAACTTTTTTTCTCTTAATCTTAAAACGCCCTAGTCCAGTTGTCTCAAGTTTCCTGGAAAAATCAAACCTGACCAGGAGTATTCAGTATTTCAATGAAGTGACTTCAAAATGCCTCCGAGTCCACTCTCAAGCTCGACAATCTCCGTTGATAACGGTTGCAATGAAACGAAACTAGTGGGCGATGTGCTGGAACCCAAAGAACATACGTAAAGGATGGTTATCTATCTATCTTTGTAAGCATAGCTAAACGTTAACTGAGAGAATTCATTATATGCGTAGATGAAGTGTTGCACAAATAAATGGAGAGCAACTGCTCTAATGTCATACGAGAAGTTCTTTCACTTTTCGGAATCCAGGCTTTTTCACAATGTTCACTTGATGAGCGACTTGGTAATAACGAAATCTGTCATTAGTAGACGAGTAACTGAACCTCTTTCGTAAGTGAAAGGCTACACTCTGTGATTCCTAGATATTCTAGAAACATCCATATTCAAGTTGATCGTTCTTTTTTCAACCTCCGTTGATGTTTACATTTCCGATGACACGCGACGAAGAAATGCGTCATCCTCTTGGATAGCAGAGAAAGGAACAAGCAACGGCAATTCGCCCACTAATCTCATTATCAGCGAGCGACATTCTGGCAAGAAAAAGCCGTTGCAGATATAGCGTATTGAACTAGGCTTCAAAGAATATTCGGCTACTGTGCAATTACAGAATGACAAAGAAAAGCGGGAACAAATATCTGTTTACACATTTGTTTATTTCAGCTTATTCTACTCTATCCTCTCAGCTTTAGGCGTTTCTTCTTCTAACGAAACTAGACTGCCACACTATAAATGGACTATTTCCCAGTGCTCCTCACACAACATTAATCACTGCTTTTCAGAAAATTGGATTTAACATCTCATTGGAGCCAACGGCAACTAATTACTCTGAAATGCCTCCATTTACAGTTTCCATGAGTACATAGATCGATTCGTTGTAAAAAGTAAGTGGTGCGTGCTTAAATGAATAACAGGTTATACTCAGACCAAATGATGAACTTACGTTGGCAAGTGAATGTATTTTAGAGAATGTGCTATGGTTGTCTTAACTTGGTCGATCGACTGTATCTTCCTTATACACGTGATGATATACACATGCGCGTTTGTGAATGTGCCTATGTGCTTTTGGATTGCATCCTGCCTATGCATTCAGTCGAAAGGACGCATTCAAATGAATGGGAATCGTACGGAAAGCAGTTCGTTCTCGTCCAAGATATTCATCGTGAAAGTCAGGCAAACAACCTTTCGCTATAGTTAGATCTCATCGCAGAGCTCACCGGGCAACATAATGGTAATCTCCTGCTAATAGCTGTTAAAAATGAGCCTCTAACCAGATGCATGGTGTTTTTTATGTTAATGGAGCTACGAGGGGACTCATTGGGCAGTTCTGGCCTGCAATTGAGGGATAAATGGAAGTTTCAGTACTCTGTCACTCTACCAAATCGCGACTAATAGGCTGCATGTGAAACCTGTGATATCGAGAGCACGTTTAACCCAATGATCAGGACGTAGTCACTTTTTATATACTGCCTATTCTTTTCCCATGGCAGGGTATGATGTGAAATATACTTACTTGATAATTGAACGGCCCGTCATCACTATTTGTGGGGGCCCCAGAATAATCACAAATTTTCGGAGATTTGTTGGTTAAGCCATTGTGGTTCCCCGAAATCCCGAGGACAGCCTGGCCAAAGCCTGCCCCAGTTCGTCACCACGACAGGCAGTCGCAGCCTTTGTGGATCAGAGGGAGATTTACCACTATGCGACTTTGATACCAAGACGGTGGTGGATCCTGGTACTGGTTTACTCTTACCTAGGCTTCCTGATAGAAACGCCGGACTCCTTCTCAGCTTGGGAGACCCTGCTGAAAGGACGAATCCCCCAGCTGTACATAGCATTCCGACACCCAGAAACACCTCTCAGCCACGATGAAGCAGTAAACCGTTGGGAGGGATGTGAAATATAAGAATACTTGAATAACACATGCCCCAATACTTGCTTGGATACTTGGATAGCCCGTCTTCACTGGTAGTTGAACCCCAGCATAATTTCCATTTCATCGGAGAATTGCTGATTTAGCCATTGTGGTTACCTAGAGTCCTGAGATCAGTCAGGCCAAAGTCTGCCTCGTGTCGTCATCACCACAGACACTCGCCACTGTTGTGGATCAGGGGGTGATTTACCACCATGCGACCAGTTTGATAACAGGACGGTGGTGGAGCCTGATATAGGTTTACTCTTAGTTGGGTTTCGTGGTGGAAACGCCGGACTCCTTCTGAGCTTGGTAGACCATGCTGGAAGGATGAATCCCCTCACCGTACATCACAGCCCGACACCCACGAACACCCCCCAGCCACGATGAGGCGGCAGACCGCTGAGGAGAATACCCTAATAAATAATATCATACATCTTGTAGTAACTCCCAAGTCCGACTTTCTATTAACCTCGGCATGGATTGAATATATATCTTTCTACTTCTGTTCAGCAAACACGAGGTGCTATTTTATTTCTTTATTTACGCACAAGCTGACGTTTCGGCGGATTTCGCCCTCCTCAGAGCCTGGAAGGGTCAAGTTGACAGCAATCCACTCGGCCAAACACCTCCATAACCAAACAAAGAGAACGCTAAACCAAGATTTCAACCACACTGAACACAGTTTTGCGCATTCACGGCTTCCTCTGAGGCTTCCACTGAGTATGTCACGTGAAGACCGACAGCACAGAATTCACATGGAAGCGTAATGTGCCCCTCCCATCAGAATAACAGGCTTATATAGTGTCCAATATCACGCGTGATAACGAGGCATTCCTCCTTGCGGTTCATTTTCGGATTCTTGGAATTAATCCAGAATGCATTCGGCAACCCATTAGGCATTCTGGATTAATTCCAAGAATCCGAAAATGAACAGCAAGGAGGAATGCCTCGTTATCACGCGTGATATTGGACACTATATAAGCCTGTTATTCTGATGGGAGGGGCACATTACGCTTCCA
>UYYA01005164.1:22048-36314 GCA_900624975.1 Angiostrongylus costaricensis | reverse complement strand
ACGTTTTGTTTTCTGCCTTCTATAATTTTCGTGGCAGGTTACTAAGCGAAATACAACCACAACGTTGCTGAGATATTTGCCGCACCTGAGATATATACCGCACCTGCGGTCCAGAGTTTTGCAAATATCTCAGCAACGTTGTGGTTGTATTTCGCTTAGTAACCTGCCATGAAAATTATAGAAGGCAGAAAACAAAACGTTAAACATTATAGTCACAACGTTGCTGAGATATCTCGAAACCGACCTTCCCTAAACCTCGGTGTGACTAATCAATACGTATTCATTCTTGATAAGCTTGCACGAGGTTGATAAATATATTTATTTTCGGCTAACGCTTCGACGTCNGAAAATTATAGAAGGCAGAAAACAAAACGTTAAACATTGTGATTTCAACTACAGCCATAGCTTAACTGGGTTCTATGCCGATTTGCGCTCCCCAGATCAACCCCGCTGACGGGTGATTGCTGTGGCAAAAAGATCGATAGAAATAGCTGAGAGACGTGCGAAACAAAGGACCCGCATGGTGTGGTGATGAACGCGTTACTCCCCGGAAAGGATAATAGCGCGTTCGTTCTCCACCATAAACACCTGCGGTCCAGAGTTTTGCAAATATCTCAGCAACGTTGTGGTTGTGACTATAATTATTATTCTCACAAGATCCGACATCACATGTATCACACTGTGCTTGATCCCAGCAATTCTCGAATTCGATTAGTTTCCTCGCGTTAACCGCGCAAGAAGGTCTTTGAACTTTTTGCGGTTGAATTTGGCTGCTGCTTGAAGATGTTAGCGTTTTCGTCACGAATGTCATTGATTGAGTCGATTCTCCTTGCAGTCCTTGGATATCCGTTACAGAGCATTTCCACGTGGATTAGAGGGAGTGAACCTGTCCCAGGCAAATCTAGTATCAATTTCCCGACTCTATGGGATTGGTAGGCGTGGGACGGTGTCGTACCAGCAGCGTTATGTAGTTTGGGCCATATTGCTTCAACTTTGAGATGAATTCCTTTACTTCCTAATTAGACTAATATGAAGCGGGTTTTGTTTTCTAGGTTCAAATAGCTACGCATCTTCTTTTATATACTATAATCAGTGAATATACTAAAAGCCATTTACATCTAGTTTTGTAAGCTCTGCAGCAGGCCAGTGTGAGTCTGTCAATCAGCTGTGGTTTTCGCATTTCTTCCAACGGAGCTTTCGACAATCACATGTGGGAAACAAGGGTTCTAGTAGGAGAAGAGAATTACCTACTAAACATTAGCCATAGCGCAATTTAATTCTTTAGTTTTTAATTCCGTCACATAGTGGGTAAAGTTGATATTATATGTATTTCATGCAGCTTCATTAAAAAGCCAAGCAAAGATCAATGACCAAGTGAACATAGCTTCTGCAAAGATCCAGAAATTAAAGCGAAACCGCTGAAACGCCAGCTATTGTGAACTAACAAATTCTATAATACCAATCTCGTGTTCTGCTCATTGAAGTAGAACAGTGAATCCAGGGACTTATCAATTAGATCAACTTTTAAAAGAAAAGAGTTCCCAAAGCGCATCTAGTCTGCAATCATTCGTAGTAATATGGATGGCTGTGGAATAGCAGGCTTTAGTGTCATTCCTGTTCTCTAACTTGTTAAAATTACCTATCCTGCTTTGTGTTCAACAAAACAGAACAAACAAACTTCTATAATGCTGAGATATTTGCATAACTCCGGATCACAGGTATCTGCGGTGGGGAACGAACGCGCTATTGTCCTTTCCGGGGAGTAACGCGTTCACCACCACACCACCAAGTTATATTTCGCAACATACCCTGCCATTAAAAAGAATAGGCAGTAAAGAAAAATGTTAAGAACAAAGGTTAGTTTAGAATCTATGATAGCAGACCTGTGGCATGATGGCGAAAAGTCACGACTAAGGTTCTGGAAACATCGAATGAATCTCAGTGAGCCACTCAACAGAAAGCCAATAAAAAGCCTAAGATTTCGTTAGGAGATCCCCTCCTCTAATGAGGTCCGCGATATGCTCGAATGAATAATGAATGTGCTAGTACAGCCGCTGCTAGCACCACTGACAACACTTCGCTCTACATATCAATTAGGAGGCCCGGATATCGAAATTATTTATCCCCAGGAATAACAGATCTTTAGTTACCCACTTGGTTAGGTACCTCTATGGCTCGTGATCACATCTCATATGTCTTTGAAACCCACACATTGAAGTGAGTCCATATGTGGTTCCAGTTGCAAAATGAAGCACTGTTATTTTGTCGTTAACATGATAAATACTGCTAGAGCGTGATTTTCCCACTAAACCTGAGATATCCGAAGAATGGCGCTCTCAGGTCGTCACCACAGTCTGCTGCTGTGGTTTTGTGGATTGGTGGAAAGTATATGTTTGCGAATCGGTCCCTTCTAGGACATCGAGGGTTCTTATAATTGAAGCGAAGTCTTCCAGTCTACTAACTGTTTAAATGCTTGTATAACTAGTGTATACCGAAATTGTGTACGGTATGATGATAATTTGGCCTAAGTGGTCATCAAAATGGAGTTATTCTCACCGAGCAAAACGATCGAAATGCAAGCTTTTCACTTGCGCAAAAAAACATCCAAACCTTCGATAGTATTGAGTTGAGAATGCGTGATCGAAGCCGTCCAGAGAGGATGAACTCCAATATGAACAGGGAATGTTTCAATCTTTTTCTCGATCACCCTATTAGTGGACATTCCACACGCCCTCCAAGCTGAATACTTTCTTTTTTCTATGAAAACGAAACGCCTAGAAATACGGAAAGTACACATGCCCTAGAATACACCCTCGTCAGATTCCGCGAATATTTTTCGGATCCACTTTTAGAAAGTGGAGTAGCCGTCCGAAATAATAAAAAAGCAGGAGGAAGCTGGCACATATCAAAGTGATTCCGATATTTTGTTAGATGCGGGCTACTGGATGGACTGATACAGGATGAACTGAGGTCATGAGCACAAAAAATTTTGAAAGCCTTTCGACCGAGATCCGTCTTGTACTTGGGCTACTGTCAGGTGAGGGCATGAGATCAATTGATTCAAACAGCAGGAGCCGTCCTGCATAAAAGGGCACTGACCGGTAAAATTTAAAGGAGAGGTACGTCTTTCCACTCAATTCAACTCGACTCGGATACGAAAACAAATCGCAAGGAAAAACTGCTATGAACATTAGACTTGCATTAATGCAACTCCTGAGAAGGAGATGGCACCGAAACGTTGGCAACAATAAAGATTTGTAATAATAATAACGCTCGACCAGCAAGCAATTGAGGACACTCGTAAAGAAAAGTATCGGAGTCACACATAAGATAGCCATGATTAAGAAAAACATGTAGGAACATACAAGATTGATAGACTGTCCTATGTTCATGAAATATGAAGACGAGTATCTCGCTTTTAACATTAGCAGCTCAACGACTGTCTCTCAGAATAATGTCTACTCAAAATTTCGAACAGAAGCGCGGAGCACTAAACACCAGCAAGGTAGCGATTCACGATCACCTCACGCTGGGCAGAATCCTGCTTATTCAATCGTTTCGCCTCTTCGGAATACAAGTCTGGATGCGAAGAAGAGCGGAATCAATGTGTTTCATAGGCTTGAGGAAAATAGAACTTCATCGATTTAGAAGAAGATACATTCCGTTTTGTCTACAGAGATGTGTAGACTCTATCACACCGGCCAATGTGTTCCCTATCCACACATTTTTCTTTTTATACGACTAGTCTTTCAAATCTACTGTGCGGATCCCTGCACTTCCCACATTCGATTCATTTTTTCGCGTCTATGATCTACGAACGTCTCCCAACTTTTACGTGTGACTTAGGCTGCTCCTTGAGGACTTTTCCTTTCATCTTGAATGTCGTTAAATGCTGGTGCGCCCGTTTCTCCTTGGAGTGCTGAGATAATTCGGCTGGAGCGTTCCCACTTAGATTGCAAACAGTGATTTTTTCGAAGGGATAAGAGGTTTGGGGAGCCTGGAGAGGGATCGAGCCATCGCCGTGCTCATGATGATCGACATCAAAACCACAAAACCACTGTGCTGTTCGTCTTTTTCACTACCCATGGTTTGAAAAAAATCAAGTCAAGCTTTAAGTGTTAGACAGAGCTTGTGTTGTCACCATATCTCATCAATTTGGGAGACTTAAAGACAACTCTACAAAGAATACTTTTCGACTTACGGTTGAGCGTTTCGATATGCGATCAAGAACATCGCGTTAAAATTGAATATATGTAATCGAAAATGGGTGGAATGCTGGAAAATAACACATACCTTATTCTTATTGCTTATGGTCGAGTGATTTGAACGAGCATCAGCAAGGCCTCCATTTATCCCAGCTCCTCATCAGAGTTGCCTTTTGGGTCTTGTTCGCCCAAAGGACATGAAGAATACCACATTTTTCGTCTACGGTCTTCCTAAATACATCGGATCATCAAGTAGACGAGCTCTCATTCTGCTCTTAACATCTTCTAAAACCTAGTCACTTACGGCTCCTTTCTGAAGGTTTTCGCTAAGTCTCACCGACCGAATGTTTGGCTCACCTCGTTTTCAACATTTTGGAGTTAATGTCTTCAGTAATTGACTTTTTCTGCAGTCAAAAAACTAGGTTTTCTCTCTTCCTCTCTCTCTCTCCTACATGTGCTATGCGAATATATTAACATATGTAACACGCTGTAACATATGAAATGCCCGGTTTTAAATGCAAATTTTAAATAACCATGACTTTTGCATACTACTTTTTATTAGTCCGAACAAGCTCCATAAGAATCAACACATTTTCCCAACAGAAAACACGTTTTTAATTGCTTTATTTACTGCCTATTCTTTTTTAATGGCAGGATATATTACGAAATATAACTTCAACGAAGCTGAGATATTGGCAAAACTCCGGCCCGCAGGTGTCTGCGGCGGGGAACGAACACGCTATTACTCTTTCCGGGGAGTAACGCGTTCACCACCACACCATGCGGGTCCTTCGTTTCGCATGTCTCTCAACTAGTTATATCGATCTTTTGCCGTCAGCAATCACCCGTCAGCGGGATTGATCTGGGGAACCCAAATCGGCAACGAACCCAGATTATAACTAAAGCCTCAGCTTAACTGGGACCGACATTGCACCGGAAAAGGTTATGGTGACTGTTTGGTGGTCTGCAGCCGGGCTGATTCATCACAGCTTTCTGAATCCGGGCGAAACGACTACGGCAAAGAAGCAGTGCCAACAAATCGACGAAATGCACCATAAACTCCAACAACAACGACCGGCATTAGTCAACACAAAATCCAACGAATCCACGACAACGACTGGCCTCACGTTGCGGAACCAAAGCTGTAGAAGTTGAGCAAGTTGGATTACGAAACTTTCTTTGATCCGCCATATTCATCAGACCCTCGCATACCGACTCTCACTTCTTCAAACACCTTGACAACTTTCCGCGCAAGAAATGCCTCACCAACCACGGTGACGCAAAAAAAGCCTTCAATGAATTGATCGCTTCCAGATCTCCAGAATTTTATGCAACCGGAATAAAAAAACGTGCTTTCTTCAATGAAGCTGAGATATTGACAAAACTCCGGACCGCAGGTCCCGGTTGTCTACAGAATCCACTTCTCGTCGCACGTCACAATTCGACCAAGAAAAGGGTCATTTCTGTTGCGCAGAATAAGAGCAGACGACGCTTCAAAACAGCGACTTTTTTGATCATCGTTTAATCTGCGGGACCCACTTTTCAAGTTTTTTCTCTTTCCTATGCGATTCAAGTGAGTGGAAATTGTTCCTATGCTTACGCCGAGCTGTTCTGCAAGTTCTCGAACAGTTAGTTATTCGCGTGTTTGCTTCCACTAGTGCCTTCAATTCGTCGTCATCAAGTTCATTGGGACGTCCTTAGCCTTCCTTAACTTCGAGGTCGAAATCACCAGATCGGAATTTCCGGAACCATGTTCGCACTGTTGATTCACGAACACTGCGTTCACCCCAAAATCGATGATATTTCGAGTTTCTGACGCCGCATTATGTCCACGCTTCCACTCGTACGAAAAGGGATACGAATATCACGTTGATTCATATTAAAGTTAAAGCCTATGAAAATGTTAAAAACTATAAGTCCTGAAGAAAAAACCCACCCCCAGTGGAAAGAGCAAACTTTGTGCTTCAAAAATTTATATTAAACACACATACAGAAAAAGTTTTTATTTAAACAATTAGACAGAAAACTATTTGATACTTGATCGGCCCGTCCTCACTAGTTGTGCGAGCTCCAACGTAATCACCATTTTTTGGAGATTTGCTGGTTAAGCCATTGTGGTTCCCTGGAATCCCGAGGTCAACCTGTCCAAACTCTGGCCCAAATCTTCACCACCACAGGCAGCCGCAGCCTTTGTGGATCAGGGGGAGATTTTGCCATCATGAGACTTTAATACCAGGACGGTGTTGGGCCCTGGTATTGGTTTACTCTTTGCTGGGCTTCCTGATGGAAACGTTGGACTCCTTCTCAGCTTGGGAGACCCTTGGGGGGGGAGGGACGAATCCCCAGCTGTACATTGCAGTCCGACACCGTGGAACACCTTCCAGCCACGATGAGGCAGTAAACCATTAGAAGGACAAGGAAAATTAACACAATAAAATCGGACATTTCATGTGTACGAACCTAATACCTACCATCACTAGTAGTCAACAATGAGTTCATTTAACTTAATAATTTAACAGTAATTAGGCAACGCTGTGGTATCAAATCCTTTCATCACAAACACGAAACTGCTTCGACCTTGCCCCTAGCTTACCAAGTCTGCCTACCCACCCTCCGGGGTTAGGAAATCAGTGCCGGACTTGTTCAGATCAATACGGGAACGCCTTAGTGCGGTCATCCGTGCAGTTAGGGGAGAATCGACTGCACCAACATTCAATGGAATTTGTAACGAAGACGAAAAATGCTCAAACAGCATCGGAGCGCACACAGAACAGCTTGGAGATTTTCGTGGTGATGGATGCGGAATGAGTCGTCTAGTGCAAGAAATACCGGAGTGTGTACAGCAGGTGGAAGGCGGGTCACATAAAAAGTTTAGTGGGGCGGTCGGCGTTTCATTCTGCATATATGGCTTCCATGTTTCCAATGCATACATTGAGGTATGAAGAATCATAGACAGTGGTGGGCAATGATTCAGGCTTTCCCTGTTTTCTTCAGCTGAGCAACGACGCCTTTATTATCCATCGAAACTTGTTGCTTTATCATCTTAAGCCTTCGAGCTAAATCTTTCAGCATATGGATTACATAGCTCACATAGATCTAACTGAAATAATCGGTATTCGTGTCGTTAGGCGAGTCTGTTCTTCATGAATACTGTCTCCTCGAAGTTCAACCGAAGGCTAATTTTTTCACTAACGCTGTTGCAGTTGGCCAGAATTCGTTCGTCTTGTTTGTTTTTATAGGAACGGTGTTTTCAAAAAGCCGAAGATGGTGTGGACGGAGAGTAGGCCACTTGCACCACTAATGTTACAGCATTTTTGCATGACATTTTCAAGGATGGTTACAAATAATTCTTCCGAGATGCTACTGTCTTGTCGAATTCCACTCCTTATGTTGATGTGGGACTGTGAATTTTCAGATGGTGACATTTTTGTTTTCAAGTCTCTTTATGGCTCACGAAAGCTATTTGGATGCTACCTTATTAGGGTCAAAAATATATTTCGTTAAACAGTTAGAGGAACATGCCCACGGTATTTGATGTTCTCTCACTAAACCGGTTAACCCAACACCGTTAAAAAATAAAGCACTCAGCGTTGATCGATCCTTGAAGGATGCGTCATGCATTCGACTTCATTAAGAACCGTTGGAGGTGACTGAATGCATATCTAGGCTTTACAATGACTCGCGGCGCTCTACGTATCAAGCCAGTGCTGCTACCCTTCCAGCCAAATCTGGTACCAATTTGCCGACTCCGGAGGGATGGAGGGTTCGGTGAGGGGTTCGTCACCCCACGTGTATTCCAAGGTGTTTCTGACCACCGCGCTACGAGCGCCGTTCTCCCAACACAATTGCACCCCTAAATTTCTGGAGGCTAAGCCCGACACAATGTCGCATTTGGCCGTTTGTTTCGTATAAGGTGACACCCGTGTTTTTCATTCCGTTGCATGCGTATCAGATGCATCCACCTGTTGATCGCCCTAGAGGACACTTTTATCTTATACTATGTTATTCTTCTCATCCAAAGCTATCCTCATATTGCTAACACAGCTATGCTTCGCCTTCGATATACGTCACACCTGATTGTAAAAGACGGGCATTTGTCGAATGTCTGAAGTACGGCTTGATGTTGTATCTGGCTATTGTACTGAAAAGGAATTGTTCAAGTGATCTCTGAACGACACATGGAAAATATAGCACTGAGACTTACAACCAAAACAACGCTGCGATATTTGGAAAACTCTGGACCACAGGTGTCTGCGGTGGAGAACGAAAGCGCCACTATCGTTTCCGGTGACTAACGCGTTCACCACCACACTCTGCGGGTCCTTCGTTTCGCCCGTCTCTCGGCTGGTTCTATCGATCAGTTTCATCATCAGTCACCCGTCAACGGGTAATTCGCATAATACCCTGCCGTAAAAATTGTAGTAGGCTCAAATTAAAACTTAACATAGCACTGAGACTGTTGAGTCGAGAACGTGAGCGTTCATTCAGTTGCCCTGTGGATTTATTTTTAGAATCTCCTTCAAATAATTTGCATATTATTCAGTGAATGCCCACATATAGAGTTGCAATGTTCACAACTAGAAAACCATCTATCCGGATACCTTCTCTATTAGAACGGTAATGGTTAACTCTTCCACTTCATTTGCAGTGTTGTGGCTTTCCCAACATTATCAAGTTCCTTGAGAACCGTCTTTATCCAACTAACAGTTCTCACAAAGACCAGGAAAATATCAACGTGACACTTCCAGCAGAATTATAGGGTTGAGGAGCCTAGATACGAATCATACCAGAATAGCCGTCGAAAATCCGCCTGCATAAATGGTTCGATTTCATCTAAGGCCTTTGATATGGACAGTGAAAAAATACTCTGTTTTAACTTCTATTCTGTGCCTATACTTTTATCATGGCAGGGTACGTTGTGATATAGAATCAGATGCTGAGATATGAGCAAAACTCGGACCCTCTTGTAGGCTTCGAACCCGCGATTGCACTCACGTTCTCTCCATCACACCAACCGATGACTTTGCTTTGCCTTTCTCTCAGCCAGTTTTTTACTCTATCGATTCCATCAGCAGTTACGTGTCAAAGGGATGCTCCGGGGAGCACAAGTAGGCCTAGTGAACCTGGGTAAGCTGAGGCTGCATTGGAAATAGCAACACTTCAACTTTTATTTACTGGGTGATATCTTTTTTAGAACAATATTCTTTAAGAGCTCATGGGGCGAGAAGCACAGTGGTCGAAGACGCGGTGCAATACCTGTCTGCTTACTGGTCCGATCTCGCCCACGATCAACCATGCCTACTATCCCTATTCTGTTTGCAAATTGGTAAGAGATTTCCCTGAAAAAAAAACCTCCAGCGATCCACAACTGTCGACGAAAACCCTTGTGGCAGTCCTCAAAACTCTCAAGTAGGACTATTTCAAGATTCCAGGAAGAATCAATCAGACCAACAATCAACAACATTTGTAAAGAAAGTAAAGTCCTCAAGTGTCAACTAGACGCAGATACAAATTCGAAGACCATCGTGGACAACGGATGAGAGACAACGAACTGAAGGAAGAAAGTGTCGGGATGCTAACAATGTATAAAGATGGGTCATACACATAAGAGTGTATAGAACAAACTCGCTAAACGAATGTGATGGCGTCTTCGAAGAGGTCTTCGCCACATGCCGAAGTCCTCTACTGGTTTCAGTTCTTCTTTTTGTGAGGACGTTTTCCATTTTTGCATTACTCCATTCGAATGGACCTTTATTCATTCCAGATCCCGAATCCATGTTTACTTTCGCTCTCACAACAAATGTGTCAAAGTATACTCCATTCTCAAAAGTTCTGTTAAACTAGCCATAGGAAATATCCACTTCGTCCACATCAGTTGGACAACCTGATTGTAGCAGTTGACGGTCATAACCTTCAATTTAACCAAAAAATGACCGATCGACAGACATCGGTGAATCGCTGACCTTGCATAAACATCCTATTGCGAACTATTTGAAGTAGTTTCCCTCTTCAATTTACAATTCCAACCAATATTAAGCCTACCTTAATATTTACCGTCCACCTGATGTGTAAGCGTCCAGGGAACTAGTTATTCTTCTAAGTCCCATAGTTCAAGTGTGTCGTAGTGAGCAAGAGGGTCATCTAAACATTTTACGTTAGAGAATTTATCCAATAAGCCAGGTAAGAAAGGACGACAATCGATCAGCACTGATCAAATATCGGGCTGCCACTGACAGCATTGGTACCGGATAAATATAACGCACTACGGCATGAGGGTGACACCATGTTTTGCAATTACAAAACAAGGTACTAGTATACATATATATATATGTATATATATATATATACATATGTATATACCGGCAACGGGGGAACGATCGATCCTCACACCCCAGGATCATCAAGCCTTCTATCCTTCCGAGGTCTTTAATTGTTACCAGACATGTCTGGGAGGATAGCAGCACTGGCTCGATACATCGGTAGACCACCGCGTTGGAAAGGCCAGATATGCATTCAATCGCCTCCAAACGACGCTTAATCAAGTCGGATGCATGGCGCATCACTCAGCGATTGATCAACGTCAAGAGCTTTATCGTCTTTTTTAACCAGTGAAACAAACCGCGCAGCCATAAAACAAATATTTATACAACGACCATGTTATTTCCATGGCATAACAACAAAAACTTGTACACGTATCATATATATAACGACTATGTCTCGGAAATGAGCAAACTTAAAGATAGATCTTCTAATAACCTAACAAAAACTATGTCATCTAGGCAGTAGCAGAATAAACCTGCCAAATGAACTGCTAACAAGTGTTAATTACTCCATGGCTTAAAGTGAGTTAAGGAACAACTTCATCTTGTAGGAAATACAAAAATAAAGTGTAGAACACAGGAAGGGATCAGCTACATAAATTTTGCGGATTAGTTCAAAACTCCCGTTGAGACGCTATTTTACTACACATTACAAACACATGGCTTCTAGAAAGGGGAATCTGCAAGCACCTGTTTTACAAGTTGGAAGCACTTCCCATTTAAAACATTGTTCTTGGTCCACGATCTCATCTCGGTGGCATAGCCTTCATCACGAGCAGCAATGCGAATAACTTCCTTAGCAGATTCTACATCGGAGTCCCGAATGTACCGGACAACTAGGTAGAAAGCTGCATGCACATTTCCTGAATCACAGAAAGGCCTTTATGTTCATAGAATGGCGCCGTAATGCAGCAAATACGCTACATTTTTTTTTCAGAGGTTTATTTAAGCGCTGGTGCTGAATCAACTTCGCCTCGGGCTCGCAAAACCTCTCATTTGTCCGGGGTCGCGAAATTGGTGCCAGAATTGTCTGGAGGCAGTTCACTCTCTGAAATCCAAGTGAGAACGCTCCAATCCGGCTACCTGACGGCTCCAAGAAAAATCGACTGGAGCAACTTTCGACGGCGTTCATAACGAAAACGACAGTCCTCAAGCAGAAACCGAACCTACACGAGTGATGGATACCAGGAAACGAATAGAATGCACGAAATTCTACGATCCGCACAGAAGATGTGGAAATGGGTCGTTAAATAAAAATAAGGAAATATTTTGGCGCATAGTTTTCTTGTTGCGTTTTTGGTAATCACTCCATAGCTTATCAAAAATAGATTCTTTGGCGAGCGTGGGCTGGGAATGCTTCATTCTACAACTGGAAAATAGACAAAGAGCTCTCTTACGAACGAGCTTATTCAAACGTCGACTTAGAATTAGACGTGGTAGCTAATGTGCCAATATTAATTCAGCAAAATTAAGTTCATGAAACACTTTAGTTATGACTGCAGAGCTCCACTTATATGCGTGATAGAAAGTAGCTTCGAAAGGAACTAGAGAGCTTTGCGGACAGTGGTTTGCTAGAACCGTGTCCATCGGACCTACTCTTCTTCATACTCAACGATTTCGCAAAATTAAAACATACCCTCTACGGCTGCCTTTCGCATTAATCGGAACGCACGAAGCTTGTCTCCTTTCGGTTCTCCAGCAGTATCAGCCCGTATGAGACAAACAGCAAGTGAATACATCGCATTCACATGACCAAGTGATACAGCTTGCTCCCACAGTGAAAATGCCTAAACATCCCTGACGTCAGACATCATCGTTCAGTCAGTTTCCGAACAATTTTTGTGCTTTCATGGTTAAAAAAGGATAAAGCTCTCGGCGTTGATCAGTCCCCGAGAGATGCGCCATGAAATCGACTTCATTAAGCATCGCTGGAGGTGGATGAATTCATATCTGGCCTTTAAAATGACTCGCAGTGACCTGCCGATATATCCAGTCACTGCTGCTACCCTTCCAGAGAAGTCTGGTACCAATTTCCCGACCACGGAAGGAAGGAGAGCTTGGTGGGCCTGGGGGATGGAATCGATCCAATGTGTGCTTTAATGGTTAGTGTAGATAATACGACAATATTAAACAAGCCCTACATTTTCAAACTGCTCAAAATATTTTACTAAAATAAATGAGCAGAAAGACTGACGACTGATTCAGGGGTTACCTTTTCTTTATTGCACATTGTTCCTATCCCAGAAAACAGACACTCCGCCAAATTATTGATCGCATTTGCGTTTCCGTGCGATGCAGCTTCTTGAAATCTATAATACTGCAGTATGGTGGAATATAAAAGTGGTTATTACAACGCACCTTCTAATGGCATCACGTGTTTCACCAACTTTCAGAAGTTCTTCTCCTATAAGGTTTTCGAGATCCCATTTTGCCTTTTCCTCTTGGGAAACAGGATCAACTGTCTTCAACAAGTATGTAGTACAATCATCTGTTTGAACACCTACCTAGACAAAAGAAAATGGAAAAGAATACACGGAAGAGAAGGGAAGATGACAGTGCACATCAACTAACCTCAACAACATTTGGTCCTTCATTAATACAGTACGGCAAAGAATTCCCGTCTAGTTGAAGCGTATGAACAGAAATCCACCCGGTGTTCGAATACGCGAGTGAAGGGACCCAGTGTGAGCACCCTAGGATTGTCGAGAACTGTAGATTGGGCGGACCATTGTTGAAGGAATTGATTAGCGGCAGTACAACATCCGAGAAACGACTGGAATCACTCTGCATAAAACGAGGCTCGCAGACATCTCTGGCATGGGATTCTCACATCGTTAATAAAAAACAGTTGAGATTTGAAGAAAGATCAGAGTAATCACTCATTGATAGGAACGACTTCAACCAATCCACTATACATTCAAAATAGTACGAGAACGGTGCCACTCTAGTTATTTCTACTGGTTTCCAGAAATTTCACAGCACCTATATGCAATATAAGATTTGAATTGTACAGAAAACTTCGGAAGATTCAGATCAGATAAGAAACAGAAGTTATACGAACACAAAGAAACTTACGCAAGAACTGGTGGCGGTGTTTCGTGTGGCTCGCTCGTCGGCACGGGGTGTGGCAAGGAGACGAATCGTTGGCCATGCCGGATGAGGTTGCAAAGCGCAAGCCGCTGTGAACTCATGACTGCACGAACCCGAAAACCATCTCACTCCAGTACTAAAGAAAAATTGGCAATACGTTCCTAACGGAAACGCACAAGAGACCATATTAAGGATATCGCCACAGCACTTTACTTTCAACATGAAGATATACCAAGCAATTAACGGAGCATAAGAAAAAGGCGGTGTAGAGTACATGGAGAGTACGCAAACATGGAGGAATTATGTGAAGGAACGTGGGAGCAACTACCTGAAAAAATACTGCGCTCATATCAAAGTCGACGGATGTTGTCATTGTGCGTGAAAATTCAATTGGAGCGCGCTGTCTTCCAGAAATAGACTAGATTTGGTTATGAGAACAAGTAATATTTCGAAACCGACCTTCCCTAAACCTCGGTGTGACTAATCAATATGTATTCTTCCTTGATAAGCTTGCACGAGGTTGATAAATATATTTATTTTCGGCTAACGTTTCGACGTCTTCGTCTTCCTCAGAGCCGGTGATCCGAGTCGATGGTCCATGCTTGTTGTTCGCCTCGACGTTGCGTCTTCGCCTTCGTGTCGAGCCAGATC
>UYYA01005164.1:0-21038 GCA_900624975.1 Angiostrongylus costaricensis | reverse complement strand
GATCTGGCTCGACACGAAGGCGAAGACGCAACGTCGAGGCGAACAACAAGCATGGACCATCGACTCGGATCACCGGCTCTGAGGAAGACGAAGACGTCGAAACGTTAGCCGAAAATAAATATATTTATCAACCTCGTGCAAGCTTATCAAGGAAGAATACATATGAGAACAAGCTTTATAAAATGGTGTTTGCTTCAGAGTTTACTCTCTACAGACCTTTTTGACTATAACTAATTCTACTATGGAAGCTTACTTTAAGTCATTGTAGTTTAGTTGTAGTTTTTATAATTTTAAACCTACCATTTTATTCTGGCGCATGGCTGAGCCAGAGTGCTTTTAGAGTGATAAGAACCTTATCGTATCACTGCAAAACTTCAGTTTCTTTAGTGTAACACGTTGGCTGAACCTGGGACTGTCTACCTGTTCGCCACTACTAACAGCTTGTTGTTGTGTTTTTTTTGAGAGGATGGTACTGCCTTTGTGGGACGAACTAGAGATATAGCGAGCGCTTTCAAAGAAATGCCAAAGCTGTCTGGGCAATCGGAAATAGTTTGAACGTCCGCCAAACCGACCATGAATAATTCAATCTGAATTTCAAACCAGTAATTGCTGAAACCGATGTATCAAGTCAGTGCCATCCTTGTCGACAAGTCTGCTTGAGCCACATGCGCGGGGATCGATCCCATGTGTGTACTAAAGGACGCTTCCGACTACTGCGCCACACGCGCCATTTCTACCAATGGCACAGTAACTATTCCACTGAATGGTTCCCATTTTCGATAGCATCTATGTCTTCCCATATTCCTATGCTAACTATTTTCACTATCACCACATTTGTCCTTGTCTTGCAAATTCTATCTGAAAACAACATCCTCCACAAATAACGAATTTCCTCTGTCTCTTCATGCTTTTTGCTTTTATTTGCCACGATTCGTCTCGTAACGATGATCTCATGTTTTTGATTCGTAAAATCTGACGATGACGAGTCATCTTTAAACGAATGTCAAGGAACCTAAATGTAGTGAAACCTCTAGAAGAAGATCAATTTTGCAAGGAATTTATCTGCATTAATCACATGCAGACACGAGGGTCATGGTCATAGGAGACTGTAGGGATTACCATCGATCCTTTTAGATGTTAACACCTTCTACCACGAAACTCGATGACCGACTGCAACAACCACTCTGAGACGATGATACAACGTTTCAGCAATATTTCTGAGCTCAGTGGAACGAAAAGGATAGGACTATGAAGTGAACAAATTAAATTCTTGAAGAATCATTGGTATGAAGGCGAAAAAGTTATTTTGACTGGATCACAGATTGAATGGAGATCGAGAGAAGAACGCAGTAGGGAACAATGCACAGCGTTGGTTGCCTTTAGGTCTTTAATAGAGCTTGCTGACTAACTTTAAAGAATATCACTTGAAGAGTCAACGGTGTCTCTCTTAAGAAATGAACAAGAGAGTTCTCGATAGGAGCAAACAACAAGCTAAAGTATTTATATAACTAATGTAGGCCGTAACAATTACCTACATATTAGTTCTTACTTTAACCACACTACTTTTGTGTCCTACATTAAATTGCTTTTCAGAATAACTATATTTCGCAGACCTTTACCTAGGCCTTTTTCTTACCCATCCTAGGAAATGAATAGGAACACCATACACATATTATGATTAGGAACCCTATTAGTCCCGAAGTTGTGTGGGCTAGCAGAAGTGACCACTAGAAATTACGGAGCAAAAACAAAATGGCACTTCTCATGCGCAGGTGGATTCAGGAGATGAAACGTCGGGCGATAACTAGTAATAATAATACTAATAATAAAATTAATAGGACGACATGGGAGTGAGGCGCTCGCCAATCACACCACGTTTGCTTCAATAGTATCACTACCAACACAGCTTTGATGGCATGTCTAGCACAGTGGTAAGTGGTGGCCAACAATGCACACAATGTCGCCGGAGCGATACCACACCCAGGTAAGCCAGGCGCTCCATCTTTCCGAAGTTAGGAAATTGGTACTAAACATACCTTGGAGGACGACAACAGTGAATTTGTATACCGATAATTCACCGCAGATGATTACAGAAGTGATTACATGATCCAAATACCAGCTCCATGATACTATGAATAGAGTCCAATGCACGACGCATCTCTAAAAATTAATCTGCGTCAAACATTGTTTTACGAAACAGCGGTCAACGTTATCCTTGGGACAGGAATTACATAGAAGAAGGAGAGCTGTATGGACTATGTTTGCACCTTTTAAAGAAGTCAACCACCAGCTAGCGCACCCGAAGCTCCGCGCTCACCTATTTAACTCAGCCGTCCTAGTCCTAGCGCATCGTTATGCAACGGAGACGTGGTCTGATACTTCAACTATGCTAGAGTTTTGTGCACCACTCACAGAGAGCATGGATGGTGTTTTCGGATATTTTGCCGAAACGTACAACGTCTAGCCGGAGTGTGCAGTTTGGATCTTCGGAACCTATACCATCTTCGACATCTTCGAGAATATTCATCTATAGCGAAACACTGACGAACAGGTCACATACCAGGAAAGACCGATAACAGATGGACGAAAAAGAACTGTGAAGCGAAGCCCAAAAGGTGCAAGCGTCATCTTGGATGGTAACCTAAATGTTCATGGATTACGTGAACCATTTGCATTGACAGATGGAAACGATCTTTGGAACATGGCTTACCACTCGTGGATGTCACCGTGCTTAAAGCAGACCACCAACGTAGAGGAGAATGCGTGAAAAAGAAACAAGTAGAAGATGCACTGTGGTCAGCAGGGTGCTGAAAACATACAAATCAGGTATCTACGTACACTGTATTATATATTAAGCTATATTGCTTATTATTTATTTGGTAGTTTAACTTCAATGATGCTGAGATATTTGCAAAACTCCGGACCGCAGGTGTATGCGGTGGGGAACGAACGCGCTATTGTCCTTTCCGGGGAGTAGCGCGTTCACCACCACACCATGCGGGTCCTTCGCTTCGCCTGTCTCTCAGCTAGTTCTATCGATCTTCTGCCATCAGCAATCACCCGTCAGCGGGATTGATCTGGGAGGCCCAAATCGGCAACGAACCCAGTTAAGCTGAGGCCGCAGTTATAATCACAATTTTTACTGATGGCAAAAGATCGATAGAACTAGCTGAGAGACAGGCGGAACGAGGGACCCGCGTGGTGTGGTGGTTGACGCGCTACTCCCCGGAAAGGACAATAGCGCGTTCGTTCCCCACCTCATACACCTGCGGTCAGGAGTTTTGTAAATACCTCAGCATCATTGAAGTTATATTTCACAATGTATACGCTGCCGTTAAAAAGAGTAGGCAGTAAATAATAAGTTAAAATTTAGTTATTTATTTTAAACGACCCGTCTTTTACATCTACTCCACTGATGCCAGCACTTCTTGCATTCGGTTCGTTTCCTCACATCCACGATACCCTAAGGTCTTCAAGCTTTTCGCATGTAGATTCGGCTACTGCTTGGAATTTTTTTCTCTTCGTCGTGAATAACGTTGAATGCTAGTCAAGCGTATTATACATGGAGTCCTTGGATAGCTAAGCTAGAGCGCTCGCACGTGAATTGCAAACAGCGATCTTCTTTCTGGTACCAATTTCCCAATCCTGGAGAAATAATAGGTTTGAACAAACCATAACGAGGCCGAATCAGGATCAAGCTCGCGATGAGAGGCATCACCACCACTGCATTCCTTTTGTATATTATATACAATACATATTTCCAGCGCTTTCATCAGGAAGTCCAGCTAAGAGTAAGCCATTACCAGGATCCGCCACCGTTCTAGCACCAAACTAGTCGCATGGTGGCAAATTTCACTCTGACGCAGAGGGGCGCCGACTGCCTGTGGTGGTGACGACCTGGGGTAGGCTTTGGCTAGGCTGACCTCGGGACTCCAGGGAACCACAAGTGCTAAACCAGCAACTCCAAAAAATGGAAATTATGCTGAGACCCTCATAACCAGTGAGTGCAGGCCATCTAAGCATCCAAGCGTATTTTATATATAATATATTATATGTTAAACATTATATCTTCGTTGCTTTCCTGATGACCAAAGGCTAGGTTATTACTACTCTATTTATTCGCAATAGCTGACGTTTCGGTGGATGCTGCTTTCTTTAAAGCTTGGAAAAGTCAACTTGAGTGCAATCGAATCAGCCAAGTGCTCACATTACCCCAGCACAATAACCCGAAACCCATATTTCAATTGCATAGGGAACAGCTTTTTTAGATACTCACCGTTTTCTACGGGTCTTCCTTCTACTTATTGATGGAGACCAACCGCACAGAGTAGAACGGTTAATTTACCTCTTTCAGGCTAAAAAAAGTCGAAGATATTAAGATATATGTAGGTCTCGTCTCGTAACATGGCACTTCTCACTGCTAGCCATCATTGGATTTTTGGAGTTTGTTCAAAGTGCTTTAAGAGTTTTACTTGATGATATCTTAAATTCTTGTCCAAAGATAGTGAGTTTTACGTTTAAATCTCCCCCGTTATGCCTCAGTCTCCTATTCACGCTTAGTCGAGCATTTGGTTAACTTTAAGTTTAGCAACTAGGTGGTTCTTTTATACGAATGCAGCGTGATATGTCCGTTTACCCAATATATTCGTCCCCACACGCTTTACAAGAGATTAATTGCACCAAAACTCGTGCATTCTCCATCTCTACTGTTAGAGCGAATTATGCAATTTATGCCATAACCATCGTTTTATAGCTGTGTTTACTTCGTTGGAGACGAATGACAAATCAAATGAGACTTTTTTCTTTCTACTTCTGTTCAGCAATGAGACTATGAGACTTTTCTGTCGCTAGGCTTGCCGTTTGAACTCCTGCTTCCTAGCCATGAGAAGTGGTTATTTGCCTCGCCACGTTTATGCATTCTTCCTTCTGTTCTTCGGCTGTACACTTATTATTGGTTGTTCATTCTCACAAGGGCCTTGTTTGTGCGAGAGAAGCGAAAGTAGAGGCAATGAACGAGTATGTTTTTATTACTTGACTCTATCTAGAACCTTGATAATAAATATTGCCTTCATCCTGATGTTTTCAATTTCTGTGGTTTTTCATGCTTTTCTATTAGGTCTATAACTTAACAAAAACTAATTCTTGTGGGAAGCACTTGCACTGCATATGCTATCTGATCACCAGACCCTCTCTTTTGTATAGGTTTACAGCAAGCTGAGCTCTTGTGTGAAAATTCGAACTCGTACACTTAGGAAAAGAAACTTTTGGCGGACTAAGGAGGACCTAATAAAAGACTGCGATTTTCTCGTCGGAAGGTCCAAAATTTCTCCATCACTTCGGTCAAAATCTTCCGATCGTATCTCACTGTAACGAGGGAGTTCCTCGAGAACGTAGGAGATAGTAACTTGATGGACCTAACACTTGCCTAACAGGTGCATCTTCATCCAACGTTCTTGGTGCCTGAAAATACAAATAAGGAAAAAATTATGAGTGTCTTAATAGTATGAAGTTTGCATACCGATTTTCTATAAAGATTGTAGAATGTTCATTAAAGAGGAAATCTATGAATGCATTCCCATCTATGTTCTGAAGAAGGTCAAGTCGCCGAAATATTAGTCGTTGGAAACTAAAACAAGTGATAATAATGTGATTCATTAAAATTCCCTGTTACTAATCAGTTCACTAAAATATGTGTTAAAACTTTCGGGCCAGGCAGTCCGTAATTACAAAGTGACTTATTTATTAGTGCCAAGCTTATTTAAAGGTAGGCCTTAGAGTTTTATCCGTACATGTTTTTATACATCCATATTTATATAAGATCCACCACAAACCCTCCCCATAGAGTGGTTTCAGGCCTGTTTCTGGCAGGGTCACGTGGCGCATCTCCGGGTGGCGGATGGGGGTTAGCGTGGACAGAAAGAGGACTTGTGCTTCTCAGAGGCGCAGGTGGATCCAGGGTATGGACTCCCTGTTTCTGTTGCGTCCATTATATAATCTGTATTTACGAGGACGTACTCATGCATGCATGCGTGGGTGTGTTCTCGTTTATGCGGATTGTATTCAACGAGTCAATTCGGCCAAAACCCTGCAGTGAAGTAACAGGGAAGTACATGGGAGGCGATTAGGAGCCGCCTACAAAAAAAGCTTTCACGTCAGTTCTGGGACAGACTGGCAAGCTGCCCGTGAGTATACTTAGCCCCACGTTCAGAGCTCAGCAAGGTAAACGTTATTATCAAAAAGCTGAACAAAGTAAAATAAACGGGCCTCATTCCCGTGACCCCGAAAGAGCTCCGATACTGTAGCGTTGCGTAGGACGAGTACAGAGAATCAGCTAAAATCTTAGGGCCATTCTAGGCGGCCTAAATCGCTAACGACTAAGTGAAGATTTGTACCTACAAACCACTCACACTTGCATCTGAGTTCTCGACAGGAGACTTGATCATGGATACAAGAAGGATAACGGTTTCATCGAACTAGCTGAGACGAGAAGACGCTACTCATTTCTCGCCATCTATGACACCGGACAAGAACTGTTCTACAGAATATGCGACAGTAGAGGACTCGTCGGCGTTGGTGTACTCGTCAACACGAGTTCGTCTATGAACATCGATTCATTCAAACAACTTACAACCCGAATCGGACGTTTACGACTGCAGAGATGTGGATCAATAGCGGTTTTGACAATATTCGTCGTCTACGTACCGATTACCAAGCTATGGAGAAGATAAATTAAAAACGTTCTGCAAGGACTTGGAGAACTTGTACAGAGAAGGTCGTATATTCTTTAAGGTCATCATTAGAGGTTCTAACGCTGAGATTGGACCCAGAAGAAGTCTGAAGAACGTCATATTGGGATACATGGTTTAGAATGGAAGGTGCTGGGTGAGCGGCTCTCTGAGTTCATTGTGACGACCAGGACCATTCATGGTAACTTGCAGTTTCAAGAATCTCACCCTCAACGCTGGACGTGGGAATCTCCCAATGAAGCGTACCGCAACGAAAAAGACCACATCATAGTTAATCGAAGGTTTTGCCTAACCAATATCACTATTATCCCTAAATATTTCATTTTTTTTTGCGAAAAAGGGAAGAAGCCGCTAAAGAACGAAGTCCCACGTCCATCGTAAACTGGGACTTGTACAATTCACAAGTCGATTGTTGGGAAGATGCCGTTCTCGACAACATCGACGAAGAATGCGGTGATAAATGATAAGGTACAAAGATAAAGTAATATTTTCTGAGGTTGCTTCGTTGAAGTAACATATGGAGTAATTAATAGATTTACAAAGAATGGAATACCGGCTTCTTTAAATACGAGAATGTGAACAAATTCAGTTAATATGGAAAAAAGTGGTGCTAAAACTCGAGAACTCGTTGTTTATGGAAGTGAATTCCGATTTGGATGCCCTATGCCCGAGCGGCGATGCGGAACCGAGTGCGACGTTGACTGGTCGACCAGTAAGCGGCTTTGCATACCAGAACGTTACGCGTAGTCGTGGCTGAGTTCTGTACGGAAACCTTCAGCTGACATCTCGCAGACCTATTGATTCTGTCTATTGCTATGTAAAATGACAATCAATTACAATCTCTCCGTATCCACGTCGCGTCCGTGGACATTCATTAGGCTTTTCTTTCGGTTAGTAGTAAGTGCAGACCCGTTTTTTTTGTTTACTACAACTATCCATTTTCTGCGGGAACTGAATTCTAGTAGGTAGTAAGAATATCGTGATTGTTTAATCACTGTAAATTTCTGAATTACCTCCACTGAAGCGAAACACAGAATTTTCAGCTAGTAAACACTTCTACGTGTGTTATTTATGCCCTAAGAAACTCATCTCTTTTCTAGAGATTTTTACTTTCGGGAATATTTCACTTAAACCAATATGGAGTAAAAGATGACTATGAGAAGCTACTACTTCATTAGCGTTCACTAAACGTATGCGGAAGAGAACTAATAACAACAGCGTCGTAATCGTACAACTACATTTTAGATGGAAAGGATCCGTGTGGAAGGCTGTTTGGATACAGTATCTGATCTGGCTCGGACTGTTCGGAATCGTGAGCATCATCTACCGCGTTGCACTGACCGAGAGGCAACGTCGGTAGGTTGAACGTGTCAAGCACGTTTATTCATATGACAACAAATAATTTTGTGGGTTCATTGACTGATATCAGTGGGCGTTCTAAAAGGTAGCCCTTTTAGCCTGATGGATAGTATGGATCGTGTTTAGTACATGGATTGTATTCAGTTTATTTTTTATATAATTAAAATTACAAAAAAATTCGCTAGGTGTTCCACTGCGGTGTTCAAAGGGTTGTTTATGCTTTCAGCAAGGTCAAGTTGGGGTGTTCGGTAGTCCCATACGGCTAAGAGTAAACCAATTCAAAGAATCGCTGTCATCCTAGTAGCAATCTACTCTCGAGGTTATAAATCACCTTCCAATCCACAAATGTAGGGAGGAGGTTACGGTGGTGCTTGAAAACGTCCAACCAGTGCAATCTCAAAACTTTAGTTTAAGAAAAAGACAAGTCGCACAACCAAAAAAGGACCAACGTAAGTACCCACATATTGGAGTTGCCGCTAACCATACAAGCCATGGTCTCATCGCCTTACCTGGCCACCCTCATTCTTCAGCATTTCAGCATCTATGTGGGAAATTCGTCACATTGACCATTTGTCACTCAATTGATAAAAATGATTTATACTTTATCTACGATCAATTAGGGGACTGTGGAATGCGCGTTGATTAACAGCTCAACTCACAGAGAACTCGCTGCAAAACAACAAGCCGATTGCGGAATACTCACAAATTGTGAAGTTTGTTTATACACAGAAATAAAAAACAAAACAAATAGTGACTAATAGAAGCTAGTGCGTAACGAAGAGCCCTATAAATTGTGAAGCCTTTCCACATCAGGATAAAACAGTGCAGTGAAATTGAACAGTGAAATTATGCCTACTATTTTTGGTGTGCGACTCTGAAATAGCGAAGAAAACAGCGGTTCGCCACATTGCTACGAGGTAAAAAAAACTATTTCCACAACTTATCTGAAGATCGGTCATATCTATAGATCGAAGATGACGTCTTCTTGATACCATCTTCCCCTGGTGGATCCGACCTTACGGAGAATTCAGCTATAACCTTAGAAAGTACACTTGTCATATTTCGAGACTGAGATGCCAACTCGTGTATGGTAAAATCGCTACAAACAGAGCTCTTTTTCTATGACTGCCTAATGAAAATGTAGATACCCAGACAAGTATGAGCTCCTTGAGAGATGGAGTTTGAATGGCGCAGGGCACTGGGTTGTGACAACAACAACGATGTAATGGAAGATTTAACTATTGCGCTACAAATAGCTTTACGTATAATAATGATTTTTAACATAGAACTTGCAGTTGTTATACACATATTCAATTCATTTCTTGTTCACAGCTTTTAGTGACAAAGTTTGTTTTCTTCTTCTTGTTAGAGAAAATCTAGTCCTTACATTTGGGTTCGTAGTCGATTTCAAAACTTTAATGATGCTGAGATATTTTTAAAACTCCGGACCGCAGGTGTCTGCGGTGGGGAAACAACGCGCTATTGTCTTTTTCGGGGAGTAACGCGTTCACCACCACACCATGCGGGTCCTTCGTTTCGCCTGTTTCTCAGCTAGTTCTATCGATCTTTTTGCCATCAGCAATCATCCGTAAACGGGATTGATCTGGGGAGCCCAAATTGGCATTGAGCCCAGTTATGCTGGGGCTATTGTTATAATCACAATCTTAACCGTTTAATGATAATTAAAATTATAGAATCGTATTAGGGCGGTAGGTTTTCATTAAAGACGGCGTAAGCATGGAATATATTCTGATGGGAGGGGCATATTACGCTTCCATGTGAATTCTGTGCGGTTGGTCTTCACGCGACATACTCAATGGAAGACTCATAGAAAGCGGTGAGTGCGCAAACCTATGCTAAATGTGATTGAAATCTTGGTTTAGCGTTTTCTCTGTTTGGTTATGGAGGTGTTTGGCCGAGTGGATTGCTATCAACTTGGCCCTTCCAGGCTCTGAGGAAGGCGAAATCCGCCGAAACGTCAGCTGTGCGTAATTAAATAAAATAGCAACTCGTGTTTGCTGAACAGAAGTAGAAAGATATATTCAATAAATGCCGAGGTTAATAGAAAGTCGGACTTGGGAGTTACTACAAGATGTACCAGCAAGATATTTCCGACTTGCAAAAGAAGCATTGTCACTAAGACAAAAGATCGTCTTAGCTCGACAGGCGATACACTTTCTCCGCCGCTGCATAAAACACCAAGTCGTTCCAAAATTCATAAAAAGAAAACGACTACACGAAGTATGCGGACTGCTAGAGGATGACCACCGAGTACTGGACATCGAATTGCAAGTACTGCGCACCTGTCTACGAAGCAAACAAAACCAGATGTTCGCTAAGTGGAAGAAGTGCGAGAAGAAAGAAAACTGTTGTGCTTAGTATTTGGAGGACCGCCTCTGGAGGAGAATAGTGGGTGGGTCAGTGTTGATTTGCAACTCTACTAGGTCTAATGCTAAAGTAACTTTGCGGAAAAAATTCGAAGACCTTTTGAGTAAATCGCTTAACACAGCTTCAATAGCGCACAAAAATATGGCTAAAGAACATCAAACAGATCACATTAGAATAGGTAATGTGCAAGAAAATTCAAGGCTAACCGTGTTAGGAGGCATAACTCTCCCTGACGGTGCGCGCTCGTTATTAGAATTGGGGCCGAGTTTCTCACCATCTGAACCCATTTCTAAGATAACCTTGCGTAGGGTCGCATGTAGTTTACGTGAACTTCAAGATAGACTCCGCAAAAAAGCTAGGGATGAAGCGCAAAATAGGCGCGAACAACAAAGAGTAGGGGCAATACCAGTACCACCATTTCCTCAACCGTTCTTTAGACAAAAAGGGCCCATTAATGAAGTTGATGTTAAATTTCGGATGTTTACGAATGAGACTTTCAAAGTCCTTAATCACTATTGCGCTAAAAGATACTGCTCCAACCTCACTGAAATACAAAAACGTGGTATGCGAGAGGTACGAGAGCTGATAAGACCAAAAAAACATAAGACTATCGGTTAGTGATAAGGGTGGAGAGTTCGTTGTAATTCCCCAACAGCTAGATGTTGAGATAACGGAAAAGCACCCTGAAGATGCTTCCCTTTATCGTCCATCGTCTGAGAAGGAATTTAAAAGTCAATACCGAAAGTTAAACAACGAATGGGTTAAAGTGGCAAGAGCGGTAGGGTTGAAACCATCAGTTATCTCTCATCTCAAAATTGACCTACCAACATGTCCCGTCCTGTACTTGCTTATCAAAACCCATAAGTTAGTATCCAGCGATGATCTCGTGTCTACCGATCCATCGTTATTTAAGGTTAGACCTATCATTAGCTGCGTAGGCGGGCCAACGGGTAGGATAACGTGGTTAATAACCCTAATACTTAGTTGTTGAAGTACATTCCAGCTCATCTAACGAACACCCAAATGTTCCTGGATCGTCTACATAACGCGCGACCCAACAGCGCGTACGTGGTGGAGTCCTTCGACGTCACTGCCCTGTATACGAACGTGTCGAATGACTCCGCTATGCAAGCCATAAACGAGCTCCTTATACAACACGAAGGAGCGATAAACATGTACGGCTTCTCGATTCAGCAGCTGATGACACTCTTAAAGGAGTGCCTAAACTGCTCAATCTTCAGATGGTCAGGGATGAATTACGCACAAATGAGAAGGCTGGCAATGGGACAACGACTGGCACCAAGCCTTGCCATTTCATTCATGTCTAAGGTGGAAGCGCCAGTAATCGACCTCGGTCCGTTACTCTACTGTAGATATATAGATGACTGTTTGGTCATTTGTTCAATGCAAGAAGAAATCGACAGATGTTTCGAGTTGTTGAACACACAGTCAGAGTATATTAAATTCACCCGAGAAAAACCAAAAGAAGACTGGCTTCCATTTCTGAACGTGCAAATTAGCCTATCAGAAAACGGCTACGTTACGAAGTGGTATCGAAAGCCAAGTAGTAAAAACATCCTAGTTCATTACCTCTCCTCTCATCCCTCTCAAACGAAAAGGGCGCTTGTGAGAAACATGTATCGAACAGCTACCAGCGTGTGCACAGGAAGACAACAGAGAGGAGTCCTGGAACTTGGCGCGGCAAATAGCCATTTTTAATGGCTACGAAACCGTAGCTCGAGATAGGTGTAGAGGAAACCACAGGTACCCCAACGATAACTCTAGCGACAACAAGGTCCCGTTTATCCTACCCTGTATCTCCAACGAAGTAAGTGCAGTTATAAAACGCTGCTTAAGAAGGGCGGGTCTAGAGAATTCGGTAAACGTAGTTGAAATGCCACCGAGTACTCTTAGGCGCCAGCTAATTCGTAACCGCCTATACGACCGTGTGCAACGCAAAATTGCATAATTTGTCCCAATGGTAGAGACGGTGACTGCATGAGTTCGGGTACAGTCTATCTGATCTCTTGTAAAGCGTGCGGGGATGAATACGTTGGCGAAACGGGTAGACCGCTCTGCGTACGTATAAAAGTACACCTAGTCGGCAAACGTAAGCCAAGTACTCCACTAGGTACGCATAACACGCAGAAACATAACGGAGAAGATTTTGAAGTAAGGGTTACGATCCTCGCGCAAGAATTGAGAACACAAGGGCGCAAAACTCTAGAGGCATTCTGGATTAATTCCAAGAATCCGAAAATGAACCGCAGGGAGGAATGCCTCGTTATCACGCGCGATATTGGACAGTATATAAACCTGTTATTCTGATGGAAGGAGCACATTACGCTTCCATGTGAATTTGGTGCTGTCGGTCTTCACGCGACATACTCAGTGGAAGACTCATAGAAAGCGGTGAGTGTGCAGAGCTATGCTAAATGTGATTGAAATCTTGGTTTAGCGTTTTCTCTGTTTGGTTATGGAGGTGTTTGGCCGAATGGATTGCTGTCAAGTTGATCCTTCCAGGCTCTGAGGAAGGCGAAATCCGCCGAAACGTCAGCTTGTGCGTAAATAAAGAAATAAAATAGCACCTCGTGTTTGCTGAACAGAAGTAGAAAGACATAAACAGTAGATATAGTTCCTATAATATTTTCCACTCAGTAAATATCGTTTAGGACGGATTCCTCTTCGAATTTTTGCTCAAAATCTGATTCAATGCATATCGGACCTCTTTGTTTAGTAACCAATAAGAGGAATAAAAGCACTTTTAATTTTTTTAATGATTACACGGCCCGACATCACACTGTGAGGATTCGAGCATTTCTTGAATTCGACTCCTACGCTCGCATCCACCATCTACGAAAGTTTTCGAACTTTTTTCGCACGTAGCTTCGGCTAGCACTTGAAGACTTGTCCTGTTCGTCATGAATGTTGGTCGTCTCCACTCTCCCTTGCAACCTGAAATAAATGTGCTGAGGGGTTACCTCGTGGGTTGGAAGAAGTGAGCTTGTCCCAGACAAGTTTAGTACCAATGTCTCGACCACAGAGTGTTACAACACTCGATGGGCGCCGGGGCAGGGTCGAACCAGCGCCCGGGTAGTTCGACCATTCCACTAGAAAACCATAGAGATTGAAAATAATTATAAACATCCTGCGTGGAAATATTCAGGATCCGTGCCGTTTGCAATACGCGTAATTCTTTGATGTCTGCAAAGCTTTTATACCTGTTGATCTTTAGTACTGCGTGTCCATGCAAATACTAGTGATATTACAAAATGTGCTACATACCAAAAATGTAATCAATACGTCGCGTGGACGTTTTTATACCTTGCAAATTCTTGTGGCCCTATTTGAAATTGCACTCTTCATTTTCAAGTCAATGAAAACAGAAAATCTACAAAGACATATACTAGTTGTAAAAATTCGAAGGAAGTTCTGCAAACGAGAAACTACGGCACGTAATTCCATCAGAAATCCAGAGAACGATGCATAACTTGACTTTCTCGTTCAGGGCGAGGGTTCGGAACGAGTATGTTTTGAGCTCAAAAGACCGACATTCTACGAACATCGGCATAGATAGTTGATATATTTATATATATAATCTTATAAACTGATCTTCTTTAGCTGATGTGAGGTTGGTATAGGTCTTCGTTGTCGTTTTCATTGCTGTTGTCGTTGCTGTTGTTCTCGTTGGACGATGGCTGACGTTTCAGCGATTTCGTCTTCCTCAGAGCCGTGATGTTACGAGTGGGACAACAACGACAACGAAGACCTATACCAACCTCGCATCAGCTAAGGAAGACCAGTCTAATAAGATCATATAAATAAATGTGTTTTGAGCTCACTAAGGAATAATATTTCTATAAGAAACAAAGGTAAAAGCGAGTGTAAATGAGATCTGGAAGATGGCACATCGGAAGAGTCGTTTTACTGAACGAAAGGAAATGTTACCTGCCAGACATGGTGATGTCTGCATGGGCCATTCATTGATCCATAGATTGTTTCCAGCTACGAATGAAGTTGGTAGAGGTGAGCACTGTTGAAAACTACTTCACTGCCCTTGTCGTCCAATGGTCGTAAATACTTTTCTCATTACATGAGCAAGAGGAGCATTCATGTTTCTTTATCGAAATACATTCCCCGAATCTCGAATATGGGATGATCTTCGAAAGTCTTAACTGCGTGTCTGGCTATATTTGTGCAGTGACTGTGTTTCGGAACATATCGTCGAAACCCTCTATGGGTGGAATTTCCGGCTTGGTTGAAATGTTAGCTCAAGTCTGATAAATATGTTTTTCATAGGTCCCGTCTGGATGCAATCCCATCTTTCGGGCAACTTCGTTGAGCTCGTTGAACATCATGTCTACTCGAATATTATTCCTCAAAAGTATGGTGTCATCACCAAAAGGCCTATTTAAGGAAGACTTCTATCAATAATTATGCCCTTTTCGTTCTAACCGAACGACATCGTTATCCACTGCGACAGGGAGTGAGCTTCTCCGACGAGATGGTGCGGCCCTGTCGTATCATTTTCTCAGTTGGATAGCAATGCTACCCCTTGGACAGGTTGACCTTGCACAAGGTCCTCCTATTGCTTAAGAAAATATACTTTTCATGGGTTGCGAAAAGTGACGGTTAACCGTGGCTTCCGTTCAAGGGATATCGGCCATGATGTTGTTTGGTCCTGTAGCTATTCTTCCGTTGAGTCCAGAATTAAAAAAAATGAAGTATGCATTATTTTTCTCAAACGGGTTTCCCAGAACTAGTCAAAGAAGTGGTGGAACAAAAATTTGCTTTGGAATTCTCCTATTATTAATCCCTACTATAAAAAATTCCAACTTCTTTTATCTCGGCTTATAATGGCATATTATATTTGCACAAGTTTGGACGACATTTATTTCCGCTGCTTCCCCTTTGAACCATTTTTGTTTTTCTCCTTACACAAATGTAAGTTCTCGTGCAAGGCTATCTTGTAGCTGGTATTTAATATCAGCCGTGTTATGTCACAGGATTAAGGCTCTCGAGCATTTTTTTTTTTAATATTAATGGAGAACTGACCCAAAATCTTTGGGAAGTGAGATGTGTTCGGTGCAGCTCTTAAGTCCTTCAACCAGTTACTCGCAATCTTCGGTCGGGCATTTGTTGATCCGTCGATCATAGAAGGAGGGAGATCTAGCCTCAATATTCTCTTTACACACAGTTTGTCTATTCCTTATTGGATGATTATAAGGGTTATTTCCCAGCTTATAGGAACCAACACAGAAAAAATGGATAAAAAGAACCGACTAAGAATTGCAGGCAGTCATTTAATTGAGGTCTCCTTGCTTCTCGTCCCTCAAAAAGCGAGTACGTGACATTTGATTCAATTCGCAATCTCAAGAAGACTGTTAAGCTCGATAGCTGTTTGTTTATGTTTTGTACGTACTGAGCAGGAAACATTTCCATAGACGTGTCGCACGGATTCTCTGACTAACCGCCATCGTAAACAGGAGCTTGTAGTTTAATTTTTTAATGGTGCTTGTAATGGTGCTAATTTTATATTTGCTGTTTCTTAGATTCCCAACAGAGCCTTTTTAGGTTATTCTAAGTTGCAGCCATAGCCAACAACCCCTGTTTATCGGAGATTTGCTGCGACATGGACTGCCGATTTCCGACATCGGTTTAATTCATAGCTGAGCCTACGAATTGACAAGACGGGTCTCTTCGCATATTGAGTGGCCCTAATAGGAAAATGCATTCCTAATGTACACAGTAGTTTCACAGACGGGCACATGCCTCACTCACTAGACGATTTATCCGTCTTGATGTAACGGCTTCCAACAAATTTTATGCAAGAAAGACCAACATTCCGTATATGATGAGATAATAAGTACCGGCTAATGTGGAAGATTTCCCCTTCGATATAGACTTGTCGATGAGGCGATCATGAATTTGAAGTGAAGGAATCAAATTTCGTTTAAGACTATCCAGATCAATCAAGATTGGTCTGCGGTGTCCTCGGACGCACAGTGAATCAGGCGCAAGTCTGGAGGTGGCTATTGCTCTGTGTACCATCCTTTTTTCACAAAATTCGAAATACCAAGAATATGAACTTATATTTTTTATGTTAAAAATAACAAAAAAACACTAAGAAAATAAATGGTCAATTATTAACTAAAATCATTAATCATTCAACTATGACCAGCTTAAATCATCAATTACTAAGTAATTATTATTAAACAGTAATTAACTGAAATATTGTATAAAATTTTAGTGAAAGTATGATTTTTTTTGCAACAATGCTGAGATGTTTGCAAAACTCCGGAACACACGTGTCCGGGGTGGGGAACGAACGCGTTATTAGCCTTTCTGGGGGTTAACGCATCCACCACTACACCATGCGGGCCCTTCGTTTCGTCTGTCTCTCAGCTGTCTGTCTTCTCTGTTTTTTCCAGTTTTCATTTCCCCAACTCGTTTTTTTTTCTTTTCGATTTTTTGCTTATATTTTTCATCAACTGAATCCAGATAGATAAACATACTACCTTCTCCAGTCCAGTTCAAGTTTTACTTTACCAGGTTTCCTACTAATAACAGCAGCGTGTTTGCATATTGTTTAGTGCACATTGAAATCTCCATTTAAAACACTTCAAATCATAGAGACGTGATTTCTTTCACGGAAATGAATTACAAAAAAAGTTTGGATAAGATTCGCTTTATCAACTCTGCTTTTTTAACCACAATGATGCTGAGATAATGAGAGACAGGCGAAACGAAGGACGCTCATGGTGTGGTGGTGAACGCGTTAGCCCCCGAAAGGGGTAATAGCGCGTTCGTTCCCCATCTTGACTTTCTCTAACCTCGGCATAGATAGTTGATATATTTATTTATATGATTTTATAAACTGATCTTCTTTAGCTGATGCGAGGTTAGCATAGGTCTTCGTTGTCGCTGTCGTTGTTGTTGATCGATGGCTGACGTTTCGGCGATTTCGCCTTCTTCAGAACCTGGACGTATTTTATATTAGAACACTTTAATTATTCGTGGAAAAAAGGCTAAAGTATTAATGAAGATCAAACTTTCAAATAGATGCCATATTGAACAGAAAGGCCACTCACCGTGATGTTACGTGCGGGACTGGCCCACACGTAAGCTAGAGGGGTGTTTAAACGGATTTTAGCTTTTCCATCTAGATGTTCTTTTGGCGGACACAAAGTGGTCTACCCGTTTCCCCGATATATTCCTCGCCGCATGCATTACATGAGATCAAGTATATTATACCTAAACTCATGCAATCTCCGTCTCTCCCGTTAGGACAGATCATACAGTTTTCTGAGCTGCACAAACGATCATAGAGACGGTTTCGAACTAACTGGCGGCGTAGGGCATTGGGTGGATGTCAATAATCGTTACATAATTTTCAGAACCACTTTCTCTTAAGCATCTCTTAATGGCGCAACTTACTTCATTTGATATGAAGGGTAGCTTAAAAAGGATCTAGCTTATGTTCGAAGCGTTATTTTAGGGACCAGTTCTACTTTTTTGTATGACTCGAGTGGATTCTGCTTCGTTGCCAATGGAAATGGCTATTTTGCGTGCCGTTTTGCCATTACGTGCCATTACATGCGTGCTGTTTGGTTGCACGCACCGTAGGTGGCCTAGAAATATTTTGGTGTTAGGTAAGTGGGTTGGAATGAATTTTAGCAACTGGGTCAGGATAAGGCTTAGGAACCACATAATTCTATCCGTTGGCCCGCCTATGCAACTGATGATAGGTCTAACTTTAAATGATGGGTTCGTTGACGTAATATCATCAGTTGAAGTAAGCTTATGTGTTTTAATATTAAATTTTAAAAGTTTGATCTTCATTAATACTTTAGCCTTTTTTTTCCACCGAATAATTAAAGTATTCTAATATAAAATACGTTCAGACTCTGAGGAAGGCAAAATCGCCGAAACGTCATCGACCAACGATACAAACAACAATGGCAACGACAACGAGATGGTTAGTTCTGCATTCGGACCTCGTATAGCACGGCCTCTTAAAAACACGTGAGCGATACGCCACCATGTTGGGATGCATTTTCCCGATATGATTTCGTTTGATTTGATCAATTTATTAGCACTTTTTTCAAAGACGTGAAAAGAATTTTGAATAGGAACTTTTGGGCGGTTTGATCTTGGATTTATAAATCGGTAGAAGAAACATGGCGGTATTTGTTTTTGTAATCAGACAAAAAGTAAAATGTTGAACAGCCTAAGCTACAAGTAGGACACATATCACGAAGAAGAATAACGATACGAGATGAAACAAAATTAATCAAACAGATCTAAAGTTGTCGTCGTGTTTCGTTTCTTTCACAAGACACACAGAAGCTCCAAACGAATTGTCACTTGTCGAGAAATAAATGACTGGAGATGGAGAGTGACGGAAAGCCTTCTGCTCAGCGGCTAAGCGGAGCAGCAAGACTGGCGTGAACAAACAAACAAGAAATGAATGTAGGGATGGAATTCAAGGGCTGAGGGGCTGGGTTAATACGAAAGTCGTTAATAGCTACAAGTTAAATGGATCCAATTACGTGAGGAAGGGAATTCGAAATTCCGACGTACGTGAATTATGAAAGATAAGAGACGCCACTGAGCATGCCAAAATTTCGAAACTCAGGTTGGCCACACACGTGATACGTCTGAAGGATAACCGATGGAGAAGAAACGCTAGCGACTGGATTCTTGGGGATGTGAAACACACAGCATTAAGACCATCCATCCGATGGTGAGAATTATTCAAGAAAACACTACAAAAAGACATGATGATCAACGAGGCTCTAGAGCGAGCAGAACCCACTGCGCTACTCTTGGACGCGACCGAGATAGGCAGAAAATATGCTCGAGCTCGACCGAGTCTCTCGATGATCAACAGGGGAACAGGTGATACAGGTGGTGAGTTACAGGTCGGTATGTAAGAAGAGATCTGCAGCAAATAGAATAGGCGCACTGCATGTGACCAGCTTCGAAGCTGATTTGGTTAACGCAGTTAAAAGCTGTTATATACATTGGTTTTACACGCCAATGTATTTCAGTGAAAATATCCGTTAGTGACACTATTTTCAACTAAAAAGATCTTACGGTTGGTTAGTCCACGGTTTCGACATTAATGATCATCTTGTGAAAGACCGATGGAACAAAATTAAAATCTATGCCGTTAGTTGTCTTTGCCAGAGCTACTCTTTCGTAAAACATAACAGAAAGCTTGGGCATACAGATTTTACACCGAACCATGAGGTATATGTGGATAGTTAGAGAATCAATGGCCACTGCTTGGTGATGACTTAAAATCGCATCGATGACGCAGTACTGGCTACCGAGTCAATGAAGGCCTGTGTCTTGAGCTGCTGTTATGACGAAGGTCGATGACGTGGATGCTGTTACCACTGGCGGTTTCCTATTTGCGACCACCATGACAAGGTGATAAGAAGGAAGATTTTCGTACCTGTTGCAATTAAACACCACGTCCTGTCAAATTACAAGTGGCGGAAGAGCGATCAAAATTCGCCGAATCTTCAGATCTATTCGAAAACGCCGTTTCTGCGTTCAAATTTAGGTCGTAAATTTTCCACTGCGCCAATTAGCGGAACAAATTATCCAAACCGTGCTGGCCTCCATATAAAGAAGGAACTATTCACAAACGTTATTACACAACGTATGGTGTATATTCTATACTATATGCAGCCAATCTCTACTCACCTTCCAACGGTTTAGCGCATCATCGTGGCTGGGAGATGTTCCTGGGGGTCAGATTACGATGTACAGCGAGGGATTTATTCCTTCGCAAGGTCTCCTGAGCTGAGAAAGAGTCCGGCGTTTCCATCAGGAAGCCTAGCTAAGAGTAAACCAATAGATCCACCACAGTCTGGTATCAAAGTCGCATGGTGACAAATCTCCCTCTGATCCATAAGGGCTGCGACTGCCTCTGGTAGTGAGGACCCGGGGTAGACTTTGGCCAGGCTGACTTCGGGATCCCAGGGAAAGGTCAATAACACGGCTGAGAGAAAGGCTAACCGAAGGAACCGCACGGTGTGGTGGTGAACGCTTTAGCCCCCAGAAAGGGTAATAGCTCGTTCGTTCCCCACCCCAGACACCTGCGGTCCGAAATTTTGCAAATTTCTCAGCAGTATTCTGGTTCTATCCATCACGTTTACTTTTTCATTTGCCGAAAAAAGTTCGAAAACTTCCGTGGATGGTGGATGCGAGCGTAGGAGTCGGTTTCAAGAAATGCTCGAATCCTCACAGTGTGATGTCGGGCCGTGTAATCATTAAAAAAAATAAAAGTGCTTTTATTCCTCTTATTGGTCACTAAACAAGGAGGTCCGATATGCATTGAATCAGATTTTGAGCAAAAATTCGAAGAGGAATCCGTCCTAAACGATATTTACTGAGTGGAAAATATTATAGGAACTATGTCTATTGTTTGCTTTGTGCTAGCTGATAACACAATAAATATATTTATCAACCTCGTGCAAGCTTATCAAGAAAGAATACATATTGATTTGTCACACCGAGGTTTAGGGAAGG
>UYYA01005163.1:0-36401 GCA_900624975.1 Angiostrongylus costaricensis | reverse complement strand
CAACCTCGTGTCTGCTTATTGATGAAAAACATTGAATTATCAATTAATGCCGAGGTTAACAGAAAGTCGGTCATGGGATATTAACATCGACGTCAAAAGAGGAGGTAGGCAGGGCGATACCATCTCGCCAAAATTATTTACCGCCACCCTCCAGAACGTCATGCGAACATTGGAATGGGATAACATGGGAGTGAAAATCGATGTTCGGTAGTTACATCATCTTCGCTTTGCTCATGACATCGTCCTTATAACACCAAACATTAGCCAGGCGGAACGCATGCTTGACGACTTTGATAAAGCCTGTGGAAAGATTGGTCTTCGACTAAATCTCACAAAAACGATGTTCATAAGAACGGATTGGTTTCGTATGCCCTATTCACGCTCAACGGAACGAACATCTCCGAATGCTCCAGTTATATCTAGGTCGGGAAATCAATATGATGAACGACCGAGTTCCAGAGCTGAGCAGAAGGAAACGAGCGGCTCGGGGAGCTTTCAAGAGCATCGAGGATGTAGTGGAGCGAACAAAGAACACCCGATTCCGTGCCCACCTTTTCGACTCAACGGTACTTCCTGCCCTAACGTATGCGTCAGAAACCTGGTCGCTGCGTAATCAGGATGAAAGGTCCCTCAGCGTTATCGAACGCGCAGTCGAAAGGACGACGCTAGGAGTATCCCGTTCCACGCAAGTAAGGGATGCGGACGGAAGCTCCGACCTACATCAATGATAAGAATTCAAAAATGCCGTTTTGTACGCCAAACATTTGATGATAAGGTGGACCGGACACATAATGCGTATGCATGACAACCGATGGACAAGTGCCGTTAGTGACTGGATTCCTCGGGATGTCAAACGTCCTGAAGGAAGACCACCGACCCCATGGTCAGAGTTCTTCACAAAGAGCTTTGAAGAAAGATATGATGTCCCTCCCTAGAGCGAGCAGAACCCACTGAGCTAGTCTTGCACGCGACAGGGAAAAATGGAAGATTTACTGGCGCCCGCTCGACACACTCGACGATCAACGGGGCTATAGTGACAGGTGATACAGGAGTGGCGTCACGTTCCTTAGAAGGCTGATGTATGCAGTTTAGTGTTTCCAGTAGCTAACGTAAAATGTCATCGGAATTTGTGCAAAATCAGCATTATTAGCGCATGGCAAAATGATGCTTGCGTCATTCTGGCCGAGTGGTCTAGGGCGCTGCTTTCAGTCTATTCATTGGGGCAAGCTGTGATGGCTCACTGTGATTTTCTGCCATTCGTTTCTTAATTTGTATAAATAAATCTTATTCGTACGAGCACAAGTTGTTTCGTTATCATCTGTCCTGTGGCTGCAGTTTAGTTTATGCCGCAGTATATTACTTTAAAAAATCGTCAATAATCGCCTAATTTATGGAAATGTACAAATTATAAAGGATAAGGCTCTCGACGTTGATCATTCCCTGAGGGATGCTATATGCATTCCACTTCATTACGCATCGTTGGAGGTGATTGAAATGCAAATCTGGCCTGTACACGCGACTGGCCTACCGATCTGTCGAGCGCAGTGCTGCTATCCTCCCAGTCATGTCTGGTACCAATTTGCTGACCCCGGAAGAATGGAGAGCTTGGTGGGCTTCCCGCTTCGGGATGGATTCCGTGTACATTGTATGACACCCTCGATCACTGCGCCACACGCGCCCGTGGTAGTGTAGGAATTGGCAACCTAATGAGTGGAGTGAATTTCGGCCTGTTTAGAGGACCAGAATCTAAACACAGCAATTTACACCATTTGAGCAAAATAAATCACTTTCGTAGTTTGCACTCTTCTGTTCTATTTGGTATCAAAATTGATCTATTATTCACGTACACGACATTTTCCTGAATAACTGACGGCTTCCTGACGTTCACTCGCTATGATGCATTGTGTTTATCACACGGAATGTGTACTTGGATACCAAGTTGGATGGTCCGTCTTCATTAATTGTGCTGGCACTAACATAATTTTCAATTTTTCGGAGCTTTGCTGATTTAACCATTGTCCCGATGTCAGCTAGGCCAAAGTCTGCCCCATGTCACCATCACAGGCAGTCGCCGCCTTTGTGGATCAGAGGGAGATTTGCGACCATACGACTAGTTTGATACCATCCTGGTATTGACTTGCTCTTACCTGGGCTTTCTTATGGAAACGCCGGACTCGTTCTCAGCTTGGGAGACTCTGCTGAGGGGATGAATCACTCCGCTGTACATCGCAGGCCACCACCCAGGAACACCTCCCAGGCGCGATGAGGCGGTATACCGTTGGGAGGTATGGAATGTGTGGATGCAAAAATACCGATACAAGTGCAGCATACACTCTAAAACATCTTCATGCGTTCGCAGCAGTGTAGATTAATTATGGAGCATTGTAAGATTAATAAACCAGTAGTAATGGTATAATATATACCTTGAGAGCGACAGAGCAAAGTCCCTTCCGCAAATCTATCAAGCTGGCAGTCCTTAGGTCTTTTCCTTATTATCTACTTGTCGAAGAGTTACCTTCGGTTTTCAGGAAACACTCGTATTGTCGAATGGTGGAAACGACGTCTTCGATACGCGGACGAGTTGCCTCGTATCCGTTCCCGTGTGAAATCATCTCCTCTATCACTCGGTGGCCACAAAGAGTTGTGGTTCGTGCTCTGCCTGCTATATGACCGAGGGTGAACAGGTCGACGTGGCGCCATCACAGTTGGGTTCGAAATCGTAGTGAGTTTCAATGTTTTTGTCGTAAATTGCACGGTGTACTGCATTAGTGGAATGGTAATACTGGTACTCCTCTGCGTAGTACTGTAGTTGCGCAGTGCTCTCAACAACTGCTGTAAATGAGTTGATGTCTGACCAACTCGCGCCGGTCCACGTATTAATAAGTTCTCTTGGCTGAAGACTCAATCAGTAGGCCATGTTCCAGGCTGCGAAGTTCCTGGTCGTCGGGCTGCGATGTATAGCGGGGGTTTCATCACCGCGGCAGATTCTCCCAAACTGAGTCCTGCGTTCCCATCATGAAGCTCAGCTAAAAGTTCACCAATGCCAGGATCCACCAGAGTCCTGATACCAAACTAGTAGCATGGTGGCAAATCTCCCTCTGATCCACTAGGGCTGCGACTGCCTGTGGTTGTGAAGACCTGGGGCAGACTTTGGCCAGGCTGACCTCGGGATTCCAGGGAACCACGATGGCAGAACCAGTAAAACTCCGAAAAATGAAGGGGGTCCATCCAATTATTTAACCACAGCTAACTGAATGACTATATCGTGGTTACCTGCTGGAAAGGACATGTTCGAACCTCGCCGCAGGCACCTGCGGTCCGAAGTTTTGCAGATATCTTAGCATCATTGTGGTTATGTTGAAGTTGTTGGGCAGCTTGAACATGACAGGTATACTATTGAACTCTAAGTTTCTGTTCAGCAATCAACTTTTCCGCACCTATTTTTTGTAAGTGCAATAATATGGCTTACTCGTAGCTGTTTAAAAACCAACTGTTCGAGGAAATGTCTTGTTAATCAGTGCTTCTGAGTTGCACTCCTTTACACTTGTACTCTTTTTTAAAGCGATGGAGGTGGTCTCATGATCGATTTGAAGTTGCTAAATCAGGCTTCTTTGTTTTTTTCAACACACTTTGGGTGCAAGTGTAAGGAATGTTTTATAAAATCTATTGCTACTACTTTCTATAAGAAGTAACAAGTGTTTACAGTTTTGAAGAATTTAATAGTACTGGCCTTGTTTTCCCGAACGGCAATGTCCTCATTTTGTTTCTTCTGGGCAGATTTCAATGTAACGCTTTATTTCCGATGTGATATCAAGTCTCGTGTTTCTACGTGCCAACTGAAAAGCCATTATGGGTTCCTTTAAAAGAAAATGAAAGAATGAAGCACTCGGCGTTGACCAATCCCCTGAGGGATGCGCCATGCATTCGACTTCATTAAACACCGTTTCGAGTTGATTAAATGCATATTTGGCCTTTGCAATAACCGGCGGTGCCCTACCAGGCAAGTCTGGTACCAATTTCCCGATCCCGGAGGAATGGAGGGCTTGGTGGGCCAGGAGCGCAGGGATCGATCCTATGTGTATTGTAGTGCCCCTTCGACCATGGCGCCACACGCGCCCTTTATGTGTCCATACTGTAAAGAAATGGGCTCAGGAAGACTAGAATACGTAGCGCTGTTTTTTCACATATGTTTTTCGGTATGCCGTTTTTTCATTCATGTTTTATGGTTCCATAGTTGAGCTTTCTGAGATTTAATCCGGTCTTCAGCTGGGATTCACGATATGAACAGGAATTGAGGAATTTTGAAGAGTTTGGTGACGAGGGTGACATTTGGTTTGGGAGGAGTGCCGAAAAAAGGTTAGTTTCTTAATAATAATAATAGTGGTAGGATTTTGTAGGTGTAACAACGTTCCTTTGCTTTTATGATACTCGGCTATATCACATCAAACGTGCAGAAATCCGCTTGTATTCTTGATTTGGGTTGTGGCAATGGTTCTTTGTTGAGAAAATTGGTAAGTGTGCAGTGGTTTTCAACTAATCCAATCAGAAGATGCGCTGGAAATTTGCCAGTAGGTCGATTAGATAGACGGTTTGAAGCTCTTTGGATGGCATAACATTGATTGGTATCAAAACCTTGAATTCATAGTTTAATGGAAGCTTTCCAGCGTAGCAGTGGATATTCTCAACTCACCGGTATAGACTATAGTGCATCGGCCATTGAGTTAGCACAGCGGCTTTCTAACGAAGACCAGAAATCTGGTAACGTCATCAGGTTTAAGGTGGTTTTAATTCTTTTCAAACACTGACAATAAGTGTTAACTTTTTATTCGCTACCTACTACAGTTCTTCACGGCAGCGTATTATGTGAAATGCAACCATAGTGATTCTGAGACATCTACAAAACTCCGGCCGCAGGTGTCAGCGGTGGAGAACGAACGCCCTATTACTCTTTCCAGAGGCTAACGTGTTCACCACCATGCCGAGTGGGTCCTTCATTTCCCCTCTCTTACAGCTAATTTTCTGTCTGTCAGTTCCACCAGTGATCACCCATCAATGGGATGTCACTGGCACTGGTAAGTAGAAAACTAACTTAGAAGCATGCTAAACGAAGGACTCGCATGGTGTGGTGGTGAACACCTTAGCCCCGAAAGCGTAATAGCGCGTTCGTTCCCCACCGCAGACACCTGGGATCCAGAGTTTTGCAAATATCTCAGGATCATTATAACTGGTAATGGTTTTTTAGTGTTGGTGTTTCATTTATAGTAATCGCCGACAACTTCTACTATGAAATATTTCATTCTAGGTCCTAGATATTTTATCGCCATCCGATATTCTATTCTCAAATCAATATGATGTTCTTCTTGACAAGGGCACTTGGGATGCAATGAGCCTTTCTAATGACCGAGGTGCTTCATTTTTGCTGCTTTGGTTATCACGAATGTTGTTCTTCAAATTCTGTTCCTTTTTTTATAGCGCTAATGTTACTTTGGGGTAACTTTTTACTTCCTGCATCTAGACATAGTTACTAGCTGCTTAGTAACCGAGAACCTTCGTCAGTCATCGTATTACGACGTTATTAACAAACTGATTTTTTGAACATGCTCGAGGGAATTTACGTGACCATTCTCTCTAGTATTTTTGAAAAATGAGACTTGGTTATACGTTTGCATTGTTTAGCAATGGTTTGTGTATATTCCTGGTAATCTGGTCTCAGTCAATTTTGATTCTTCGCACGAGTTTAACATACGTCTGTCCACTGTGAATTACAAAGTTCGGGCTTTTGGTGTTATCGTATCAGCTTCATTAAGAATGTTAACAACAACTTAAACAGACTTTAGTGCCAAAGCCTAAATAGTTCAATAGCACTCTGCCGGTGTGTTATCGACAATATTAGCTGGGTTTGGTGACACTTCTGAAAGTCATCCGATATTTTTAGTGATTACCGCATTATGACATATGGGTTACGTTATTGAAAACCGCCAGAGATCAGGTGAAACGCAAACACTTTGCTAATTTTTATTTATCCCAACTTTCTAATGAACGTCTCTTCTAGTCTCCTGCTCCACGATTTCTAGCACAACTGTACAAATCAAGTGAGCCAGTGCAGATTTCTTTATGTTCACTATAATTAACACACTCACAGCGTGATGCCAACTTCTGTTTGAATGAAGCGGGGATAATGCTTAATTTTTTAAGTTACGCAACGGGACTCATGTCCTTATATTTGCACATCAGGTTTATTGTAGTACCCTTCTTATGTATGGTAGCAGTGCAGTGTAAGGGATAGCTTTTCTAGTCCGATACTCTGCACAGCCTGTACGGAAGAGAGGTTATCGATTAAACGAAAAACTGTAGAAAAAAGATTCTATGCGCCAAAGAAAGAGCTGAAAAGAAAGTTAAACAAATATGGTAGGTAGGTTCTTGGTAGGATTACGTGTGTGTGCGTGTGTGTGTGTGTGTGTTGTAATTTAACGTATTTTTCTCGTTCCAGATTCGCGTGTTCACATCTACAGAACTGCTGTGAAAGATGCTCTCACTAGTCGTGGGAAGTTCGTAATACTTTCGTGTAATTTTACAAGGTACGGATTTGGATTCTGTTGTTTCTCTCATTTTTCACTTCTATAGATTCAGGTCTTTTATTCTTTCCTTTGTTGCACTTTACATCCTATGCGGCCGATTTATATCACCTGCCGTCCCGTTGATCGTCGAGTTTGTTGGGTGGGCACCACAAAACGTTCCTTCCCTCTCTGCCGCGTGGAAGGGTATTCCAGTGGGTTTTGCTGGCTAACCTTCATATGTTTCTTTTAGGGTTTTGGTGAAGAACTCTGAACATTCTGTCATTGGTGTTCCTGCTGTGCGTTTGAGATCCCAAGAAAACCAACCGCTGACGGCTCCTTTTCGTTGATTGTCATTCATTCGCATTAGTGTCCAGCCCATCTCACCCTTGACAGTGTAGCGTATTGGATGGCGTCTTGATTGTTGGCGTAGATCATAGCTTCAGATCAGCTCTGCCATCTGCATGATATGAGATATTCCCAGCATCGTCCTTTCAACTGGGCGTTCCATATCGCTAAATGATCATTCACCCCGCCTATGTAGTGGTCACATTTCCAACACACGCTAAGGCACGAAGAATCGTGGAGTGAATGAGGTGCACACACATCCAGGCGTTCTTTGCTGTCCTCACAGCATCCTCGATGCTCTCGAAGGCTCCCCAAGCTGCTCATATCCTCCCGCTCAACTCTAGAGCTATGTGTTTCATATGTTGACTTTCGACCTAGACAGACGTAACTGGAGCATTCGGAGGTATTCGTTCCTTTGAGCGTGAATGAGGTATACGAAACCAATCTGTTCCTCGTGAACATCGTTTTCATAAGATTTGTCGAACATCAATCTTACCGCAAACCTTGCCAAGGTCGGTTAGCATTCAGCATGTGCTAATGCTTAGTGTTATAAGAACGATATCATCAGTAAGGCTAAGATAGTGTAATTGTCGACCATCGATTTTCGCTCCCATATTGTATCATTTCAACGTTCGTATAACGTTCTCGAGGATTGTGGCAAATAATTTTGGCGTGATAGTATCGCCTTGCCTAATCCCTGTTTAGACGTCTGTGGTAATATCGTTATAGAATGGTGATATTTTAGTTCTAAAACTTTTATATAGTCCACAAGGAGTCTTAATCTACTTAATGTGGACGCACTGGATGTCCAAGGTTTCCATGATTGCTTCTATCCCAACTGAGTTAAAGACATTGTCTAAGTCGATAAAAGTGAGACAGAATGTGCCGTTACACTCTCACGCCACTTCAACGAGCATTGTTATTGTGTGGATGTGGCCATTATAGCGCATCCTTTTCGAAACTCTCCTTAGCTCTCTTTGCTGACATGACTGCTACGGGTGATAGATACCGATACCGGGGAGGTGATTCCTCCACGATATATGTATATATATATATATATATATATAACCACAACGTTGCTGAGATATTTGCAAAACTCTGGACTGCAGGTGTCTATGGTGGGGAACGAACGCGCTATTGTCCTTTCCGGGGAGTAACGCGTTCACCACCACACCATGGGAGTCCTTCGTTTCCTCTGTCTCTCAGCTATTTCTATCGATCTTTTTGTCACAGCAATCACCCGTCAGCGTGGTTGATCTGGGGAGCGCAAATCGGCATAGAACCCAGTTAAGCTATGGCTGTAGCTGAAATCACAATGTTTAACGTTTTGTTTTCTGCCTTCTATAATTTCCAGAAAAAACCTTTTTAAGGCAGAAAACAAAACGTTAAACATTATATGTATATACATACATAGATATATGGAATGCAGTTCCAAGCATTTACCTAGTTAGATTCGCCTTCTCTCGTCAATCACCTAAGAAGTTCTTCGGATTTTGTATGTGGCTTCAGTTAATGCTTGAGGATTTTCGTCGTTGTTTATATATCGTTGGATGCTGATCAAGTTGATTTTTTTTGTAATCTTAGAATCCCGGCAGTGCTGCGCTATGGAATTCTCGCACCATCACCACAAACAGATGCCTCTACTTATGCAGTGAGCATCAACCGTAAACCCTCCATTGTTTGCTGTGGTGCGCTAAAAGCTGTTCTGTAAATTCCATCCACTTGCTAGAAGCGAAAACTGCTTCTCTCATACTAATTTTTTAAACATTTAGCTCAGGAATATTCGCTCTACACAGTGTTTTACATTTAATACAAAAGTGCAGTGTACACTCTTCACCTGGTGGTAGCTTTCGTTAACCTGGTGTATTAATTAATTACGTGGAAGGATTTCGTTGTGAAATGTAATCATAATAATATCCTTTCGATCTCCCCCTCACTTCGATTCTGTTGTATTGTTCACTCTCTTATCAGTTTCACATGAGTGACCCGTTCAGAGATCTTTCCTCTTCTTACAGATATCAGTAAAATGGGCCATTTTCTGTACTGTTCTCAGTCAATTAAAAAATTTTATACCAGTTATCCATAGAGAGACAGCATCTTTCATCTTGCAAACCTTACATAAACCTTGCCACTTTTAGTGCACATTGTGATTAGTGTCATCTCATAGTTATGCCTTTTATCTGGGGTGTTCTACACGCCAAATTATCGACGTCAGCCTGGGCCGGACACGTAGTGGTTATGAACGACGATCGATCGACAAGAGCCACTAGTGATTGGGTTCCCTGGGATATTAAACGCACAGCAGGAACACCACCGACTCGGTGGTCAAAGTTCTTTATGAATACCCTGGAAGAACGATATGATGCGCAAGGTGTCCCTAGGGCGGTGCAATAAAATCTACTCTAATCGAAACTACGAAGTTCTTAGTACTAACTCATAGTAGTGTACACCTCTAGGGCGATAGCACACTTTCCTCCATCGCTGTGGCATGTTTTCAACTCCTCTACCATTTATTAGAAAAACTTAAGTATCGTTTTGCGGTGCACTCATACAAAATTAAAATGTGGAGAGCTACATATTACATAGTTTTAGGGAGGAGTTGTGTCAATTCTTCGATGATGGTTCGTCACTGGTGTTTATCACAGAAATCCCTGCTGCACATTCATTCACGTTCGGTGGCCGCGCAGGAGTAACTTCTACTGGTGTCGTCTTTGAAAGGAAATGATGGTAAATGAAAGGAAGTAGAATTCTGTGATGATATTATTCAAATAAGGTTGCTGGATCTTAGAGTCAGTATTGTTCATTGTTAATATTAAAGATTTTATTCGATTAAGTAGTCTTATCACGATCTAACAGATGATTTGTTTACAAATTTGATCTCCATCTGTTTGAAAACGTATTGTTTTACTTGTCGAAACGCGGCGAAAACTGAGGCGAGTAGTGTAGATCCGAGTACGACAGTTATAACTAAAATGAAATTTCAGTAGTGCAACGAAGTGATGTCAACCGAAAAAGTCAAGTTGGGAATTAGCTATATGTTTACCACTAAGATTATCGCGTAAAGTTAGTACCACTGCTCATGTTCATTTAACTCAAGAACTACGGATGAAGTGTACTCAAGCGAACCCATTGGATTATAAGTGAGTGACATGCAACGGTATACAAGTTCAAAGCAATTTTTTTCAGGAGATACGAGATTCAGAGGTGTAGAAGCGCTCAATAGAAACATTGTCTACATCTGACAATTATTACCATAGTTTCCTATGAGAAGTTGTTTGAGAGCGGTTTTGCTACCTGAGTTAAGTGCTTGAAGACATTTTAGTGCTATTCTGTCAACATTATCATAAATTCTGATGGTATTCCTCTATTGCGCAATTCCCTTGAATCACCCTAAACAGGACTGACAGAACATTGGAAGCCATAGCTAATGTGAGCAAGTCAAGCACAGTCATGTGAGCAAGCAGGGTTTCGTAAAGGACTTAGTATGATGGACCATATCCACATGTGCAGGACAGCCCTGTATCACTCTCATCGATTTAACGAAAGCTTTTAACTTACTTGAGATAAAGGCAGTTATGGAAACTCTGTTCACAGTGGGTTCCTACTAAGTAGGTAGATTCCTCTTGAGCTGTGTAAAAATTTCACAACTACAATATCACCATTCTATAGCGATATTACCATCGACGTCTAAACAGCTGTTAACCAGGGCGATACTATTACGCCGAAATTTATTTACCGCCACCATCCAGAACGTTTTGCGAACGTTGGAATGGGACAACATCGGAGTGAAAATTAGTGGCTGGCAAATACACCACCTTCACTTTGCTGGTGACATCATTCTTGTGACACCAAACATTAGCCAAGCGGAATGAATGCTTGCCGACTTTGATAAAGCCTGTGGAAAGATTGGTCCTCGACGAAATCTCACAAAAACGATTTACATGAAGAATGGATTGGTTTCGTATGGCCCATTCACGCTCAACGGAACGGATATCTCCGAATGCTGCAGCTACGTCTATCTAGCTCGAGAAATCAATGTGATGAAGGACTTAGCTCCAGAGTTCAGCAGGAGTAAGCGAGCGGTTTGAGGAGCTTTCAAGAGCATCGAGAATGTAGTGAAAAGAACAAAGAGCATCCGACTCCGGGCTTACCTTTTCGACTCCATGATTCATTATGCCATGTGTCAGATACATAAGAGGGATGAAAGATCACCCAACGTTTTTGAACGAGTTGAAAAACTCCGTTCTACGTCAACGATCAAAAATTAAGGACGCCGTTCTCTACGCCACGTCGAAAAGAAGGTGGACTGGGCAAGTAATCCGTATGAGCGACAATCGATGGATTAGAGCCTCTAGTGATTGGATTCCTCGGGATGTCAAACGTATTGAAGGAAAGCCACCGACCTGATAGCCTGAGTTCTTCACGAAAATCCTAAAAGAAAGAAGTCATGCTTAACAACTCCTAAAAGCGAGCAGAATCCACTAGACTTGCACGCGACTAGGAGAATTGAAAGATTTACTGGAGCCTGCCCGAGTCAATCGAGATCGATGAGTTAAGAACTGATAAAGGTGATCCTCCTAAGACCGTGATGAAAGTGATAGCTGTAATGCAAACGTTGACTCCAAGCATAATGTAATAATCTTCATCTACAACTGTATTCACTCAGCGAAGTCGTGGTCGGGGGACATCACAATGTTGCGTTTGCTCACGTATGTATCAACGCGCCGGATTTGTGTTTTATGAATTCACATTATGTAAGCCGAGTATTAACACTTACAAACGCGGCCAATGTCGTCGGATCGGACAGGTAATGTGCTCATTCTCTCCAGAAACTGTCGTTCGTCACAAAGGTAAAGCATGTAGGCTATGGAGTACGTCAATGCCAGAATCAATATGAATGAAAAGATCTCCTGCAAAAGGAATACAAAATAATAGAAAAGGATGGATCTATGAGATTATATTTTGTACTGTTTTAGAATGACCGTGGATGAGGATGTTTTAGGATGGTTGTACTACCTCGGATCCAATACGTGGACACTCCCATTTTTTGAACGGTTTCATTGTTCGACCACTACGAGCGTACTTCTCCTGACATATCTCACACTGGTCTTTATTGGACATCGCTACCCAGCGAGAGAGGCACATCTCGTGGATATCACCCATCTGAACATCTTTCTTACATTAACGTCTTATTAAATTAAGCTACACATTTTTGACATTTCCACACTGTCGACCTTATTGGGGAGAGAGCAACTTTTCTTTCTACTTAGTATTAGAAATCCTTTCGATTGATTTGAACCGCCCGAAGCGCTCATGCTCTAAGCAACAGAGAATCGGCATCAGTCGCACTGCACCCACCCATCCTGGTAACTTCTACAGCTGCTTCAGCGCACTATTCTGCTGTCACATAAGACATGGTCAATTTTCACCATCCTAATGAGCGAACTCGGAGGTGTTCTATAGTAATGTCTATACAATGCTAATTGAATTGGCGTATTCACAAGGACCTTTGTGGATGATGAATGCGAGAAAAAATAATCCCCTACAAGAACTTATGGGATCCGCATAGTACAGTGACGACGGGTCATGTAAAAAGATTTTTCTCCCCATATGAAAACTTGAAATATTCAATAGAAATGGAAACCTATATAGTCGAACATATGTTCACAGTAAGGTTGCAAACCCTCATTTCGACCAAATGGTAGCATTGTTCTCATTCCATCAATGCCAACTCTTTAATTTGGGCAGTAAAAACAAAACAAAGAATAAAGCGTCTGGAGCTAATCAATCTCTGGATGCTGTGGCTCCGCCATGCGTTCGACTTCATCGAACTTTGTAGTGTTGGTTGGATGGATTGGTTGACACAATGATTTGTCGCGGCCTATCGATACATCAAGCCACTGCTGCTATCCTTCCAGACAAGTCTGGTACTAGTCTGCCAACCTCGAAGGGTTGGAAGGCTTGACTTGAGCACAGAGCGCGGAATATCTTTTAGATATTGCCACACTACGTGCCATTAAATAAAGTTCTGACTGCTAAGGACGCATTGTACGCCAAACTGTAGATCGTGTTGGATGGTGGGAATCGAAAGTTAACCGAGACGTCAGCGGAATAGAACTTTTATACCAGGCTCTTGTTAGCTCAACCATGTAGGAAATTGTTGATTATTATTACGGAGGTTAAATGAAAATCGCTTTTAACATAAGATCCAAAACACTTCAAAAGTTTTTCAAAGTGTTATATCAGCAAGTTGTTTTAGAATTGCCTGCATTTGTTTAAAATTCCTCATCGTTATCCTCTTATAACTTTTCGGGTCTACTTTTTGGCGCTTTTGTTTGGATATGGGTACGAAATTACGGAGACAAGTTTATACATACCGTTCCGGTGCATCCACATGGTCGCACCATTTCACCACTCTCTGATTGACATATACGACACGCTCTTCGCTCAATTGACGACGACTGGTTTAAGTCAGAAACATATCTGAATAGTTACATTCCACTCCTCTATAACCATATGTTATCATGACGAAGTTTCCATGTTTTGTAAGCAGTTGCCTATGAACGAACCATTTTGCCGAAGGATCTCCAGCCAGTTTACGTTTCTTGTTACTAAGAGGGGAATAAGTGAATAAATTTGGATGAAAAGCAGCGTTGTCTTGACACGCTGATGAATTGAGGGGAAGGACTCGTTGTGTCTATTGTGCTAGATTGACCAGTGTTTCAAGGGTCTGGAAGATGCAAAGTAGCTAATGTGGAATCACTTTAAACAAACATTCTTCTTGCACACTCTGGAAAAACACGGTGAGACAGTTTGGTGGTGCTTCACGACGACAAAAGCAAAAGAAGCAGAACTTACTACTCCGACCTCGAGAGAGCCCCAATAAAGGAGCACTCGCTAGGACGTAAAGGAGCAGCCGGAATACTCAAAGCTTCAATGTTTTTCATCAATAAGCAGACACGAGGTTGTTAATATAGAATTTATTAGAACACAATTGCTGACGTTTCGGCGGTTTCGCCTTCTTCAGAGCCTGGAAAGGTCAAATTGAGATGCGATCTACTCAGCCAAACACTTTCATAACGCTAGCAGATAAAACTTGATAAATCGATTTGTATTCGCATAAGAAACAGCTTCATTCAAACACCTACCGTTTATTTGTTGTAAGTATTTAAGTTAGTTGGTGGACAGCCGCCGCACAGAGGAATCCTTACGCAGGAATCGAAAACATCAGCGCGAAAAACTCTTGAAGCGTTTTGGATCAATGCCAAAAATTCAAAAATGAACCGCAAGGAGGAGTGTCTTGTCATCACGCGTGACCTAGCGCCATACCTCAGGCTGATCCAATGATCTGACATGGACCCAGTTATCGACCATGTATTACTCTGTGCGGCGGCTGTCCACCAACTAACTTAAATACTTACAACAAATAAACGGTAGGTGTTTGAATGAAGCTGTTTCTTATGCGAATACAAATCGATTTATCAAGTTTTATCTGCTAGCGTTATGAAAGTGTTTGGCTGAGTAGATCGCATCTCAATTTGACCTTTCCAGGCTCTGAAGAAGGCGAAACCGCCGAAACGTCAGCAATTGTGTTCTAATAAATTCTATATTAACAACCTCGTGTCTGCTTATTGATGAAAAACATTGAATTATCAATTAATGCCGANAGCGTTTTGGATCAATGCCAAAAATTCAAAAATGAACCGCAAGGAGGAGTGTCTTGTCATCACGCGTGACCTAGCGCCATACCTCAGGCTGATCCAATGATCTGACATGGACCCAGTTATCGACCATGTATTACTCTGTGCGGCGGCTGTCCACCAACTAACTTAAATACTTACAACAAATAAACGGTAGGTGTTTGAATGAAGCTGTTTCTTATGCGAATACAAATCGATTTATCAAGTTTTATCTGCTAGCGTTATGAAAGTGTTTGGCTGAGTAGATCGCATCTCAATTTGACCTTTCCAGGCTCTGAAGAAGGCGAAACCGCCGAAACGTCAGCAATTGTGTTCTAATAAATTCTATATTAACAACCTCGTGTCTGCTTATTGATGAAAAACATTGAATTATCAATTAATGCCGAGGTTAACAGAAAGTCGGTCATGGGAATTACTCAAAGCTGTTCAAGCTTTTTAAAATCTGAATGATGTATAGGAACGAACTGCATCTACAGCGCACGCATTACAGCATCAGAACCCCCCATTGAGGATAAAATACCAGAAAGCAGTAGGACAATACTGAACGAGATCAGAACGAAAATTTGAAGCTTTCAATACACTGTAGCCGAAGTAATGAAATAGTACTTGGTGAAAGTTAGGATGTTAATTGAACAAGAGGTTTACACGCATTAACCAGCAGCAGAGGCTGTTCAGGGCGGACCGATAGTGAACGGTAACGACCTATGGCTGGTTTCCAGGCAAAGGCTCTCGGTGTTGACCAATCCTTGAGGGATACGCCATATATTCGACTTCATTAACCGTCGTTGGAGGTGACTGAATCAATATCTGGCCTTTATAATAACTCGCGGTGGCCTACCTATGTATCGAGCCAGTGCTGCTATTCTCCCAGACAAGTCTGGCACCAATTTGCCGACTCCGGAAGGATGCAAGGCTTGGTGAACAATGGGCGCGGAGATCGATCCCATATGTGGGTCGCACGGCGCTTCTGACCGCTGCTCCACACGCGCCTCATGTTTTCCAGATACGATTTATAAATCGTCATGAAAAGCTGTGAAGTATCGCCCTTGTTTCAATTGAAATTACCATTGTTATGTTCTTGTACTGTTACAATGCATTCTTACCTCTCGGATTAGCTTCAAAAATACGCCAACCAACGAATTTTACCGTGCAGTGATGGCAAGTAGTTGGTTTTTGTTCTCACGTTCCAATGAACGAGCACTACTGACCTCGTCTTCGGATGCCCCATGGACATCGTCGTGTGTGCTGTGCATTGTGTGTCTAGGGAGCAAGGAGTATGCTCAGTAGGTGAACGTTGAGTTTCAGAGCAAATGATCGAATGAGAGATATTACCTAAACAGATAATGTCCGTTTCATAAGGTCATTGAGAAATTGGAGGCAGTTTTGCCTATGTGGCTAGGCCAACATAAAGCTTCTACTCCGTATGGTATACGTAGTGACTGTTTAGGTATTTAGTCTTCACAAAAAACGGTATGGAAAGGATCGAACGAGTAAGCGCAACAAGTGAGAACTATTTTCCAGAATTCTTACCGTCTCGATTTAACTTCGTCGCGCTCTTCATAACGAACGGCTAGCCAATACTAAATGGAAGACCGGAAGGAGACCGCAATTATTACTTTGTGAAGTCCTGATTCTGATATGGATAATTGTATAAAGATATGCCTCACATGATATAAAATAACCAAACGCAATGATGTATGTCCGGAAGAACAACAAGTTGTTATCACCGGACATTATCATTATATCGACCATCAGCATCGTGTATAAAAGGGCATCACTGAGTAAGAATGCCTCATTCGAGGAGATGGCTCATTGAAGAAGACCTAACTCGACACGAAGGCGAAGCTGCCACGTCGAGACGAATAACAAGCGAGGACCATCGACTCGGATCATCGGCTCTGAGGAAGACGAAGACGTCGAAACGTTAGCCGAAAATAAACATCATTATCAACCTCGTGTAAGCTCATCAAAGAAAGAATACATATCAATTGAAAGAGTCCAGACTAAAGGTTTGCCTATTTCAGTAGCGAAAAACGAGTGTGGGTTGAACCCAACACTGTCTATGCCTGACTAAACTTAACAAACCAGTTTAGCATGACTGACATTACTAGCACCTCCTCCGAGAATTGTAAAGTTTCATGGGCGTTTTACTCACGCATCTGTCACCTGTTAATCGCCATCCTGTGGATCGTCAAGTGACTCGAGTGAGCGCTAGTGAATCTTCCATTCTTCCCTGTTAGGTCCAAGAGCAGTCTATTGGATTCTGTTCGCTCCAGAAACTAGTTGAGCATCATGTCTTTCTTCAAAGGCATGCGTGAAAAACTGACCATCGAGTCGGTGGTTTTCCTGCATTGTGTTTGACATCCCGAGGAATCCAGTTATTAACGGTGCTTGTCCATTGGTTGCCTTTTGTACGCATTTCGTGGCCGGTCCACCTTATGTTCGACAGTTTGGCCAGTAGAACAACGTCTTTGATTTTTGATCGTTAACGTAGATTGGAGTTTCGATTCCCTCTCCTCACTAGCGTTATACGGGATACATCTAGAATCGTCCCTTCGACTGCGCGCTTGGTAACGCTGAGTGGTCCTTCATCTTGTCCACGTAGCGACCTGTTTTCCGACGCATACGTTAGGGTAGGAAGAATCATGGAGTGGACCATCTGGGCATAGAGTCGAGTGTTCCTTATTTTCTTCACTACATCCTCGATGCTCTTGAAAGCTCCCCAAGCAGCTCCTGATCTTATGCTCAACTGTGTAACTATGCGTTGTTTACTTCCCGAGCTAGATAGACGTAGCTGGAGCACCCGGATATGTTGGTACCGTCGAGCGTGCATAGGGCATACGAAGCTAATCCGTTGCTCATAAATATTCTTTTGGTGAGATTTAGTCGAAGACCAATTTTTCCACAGACTTTATCGAAGTAGGCAAGCATACGTTCCGCTTGGCTAATATTTGGTGTTATAAGAACGATCTCATCGCGCTCTAGCGCTGTGCCATTCCAATGTTCACATGACGTTCTCGAGGGTGGCAAGAAATAATTTTGACGGGATTCAAAAGACCGACTTTCTACAAACCTCGGGATAAATAATCGATATATTTATTTATGTGCTGATCCTGTTGAGCTGATGGGAAGTTGATATAGTTGTGCCAACAAAGGATCAGCTCAGCAGGATCAGTTCGTAAGAATACAGACATAATTTAAAACAATGGCGAGATTGTATCTCTCTCTCTCTCTCTCGAGACTCTCTTGACGTCTATATTAATATCGTCATAGAATGGTGATATCCTGGCCCTGAAATTTTTGTATAGCTAATGAAGAATCTCAATACTGAGTAGGAACGCACTGGCTGCCTAGGGCTTCCATGACTGCTTCTATCTCTATTGAGTCAAATGCTTTCCTTCCTTAAAAAATCATAGAATTTTGGAACGACAGCGAAACCAGTTAAACAAAACCTTCGATTTACCATAATGTGGTGCAATTCGTTATGCTCCTCTCCATAGGGGAACTCCCACACATTAAACGTCGAGAGTGGGGCTTCTGCTATTGCATGTAGCTTTGAATGGTCTTAGTCGCCATGTTAAACTCAGACAGCCGCTCACCTTGCTTCTTCCATTACAATTCCTTGGTCCCAATATGGCGTTCTTCAGACGTTCTTCTCGGTTTAATTTTAGCGTTAAAATCTCCAGTAATGGCCTTAAAGAATGTATGGTTTTCTCTGTGGAGCATCTCGGCGTCATTATAGGACGTTTCGACTTCGCCTTCATCATAGCTCCATGTCGGTGCGTAGACGACGAAGATTGGAGAAAGCCTGTATTAATTCACATCTCTTCAACTGTAAATGTCCGATTTGGGTTGTTGGTTGTTCGAATGAATCGATGTTCATGGCCAAACTCGTGCTGATGAGAATGCCGACGTCGTCGATTCCTTTATCGTCGCATTTTCCGGGGAACAGTTCGTCTCCAGTGTCATAGGCGGCGTTGAAAGGCTGGCATCTTCTCGTTTCGGCCAATCCGATGAGATCGTACCTCGTCTTTCTTGCCTGCATGATCAAGTTCGCTATCGAGGACTCAGATGCAAGCGAGCGTGTGTTGTAAGCAATCATCCTCGCCTTAGTTCTTCGAGATTTAGGACGCCTAGAATGGCCTTGAGATTTTACCAGCCTCTCCGTTGTCGTCTTACTCAATGCTGCCGTAGCAAGGCTCCTTCACGATCAGGCGAATGAGGCCCGCTAATTTTACTGTGTTTACCTTTTTGATTGTCACGTATAACTTGCTGAGCTCTGAACTTGGGGACTAGATTCACTCACGGCTAGCTTGCCAGGCTTTCTCGAAGCAGACAGCAAGCTTATTTGTTTGAAGTGACTTCTAACCTCCTCCTATTCTTGCACTTAATTGCAGGCTTTTGGCCGAACCGACACGTAGAATAGAATAAGCACAAACGAGAACAGACCCAGGCAAGCTTGCGCATGAATACGTTCTCGTAAATACAGAAGGTGTGTGCCAAATCGGTGCAGCAGAAAAGTGGAGTCAATTCTCTGGATCCATCCGCGTCTCAAGGGAGCAAAGGTCGTTTTTGTGGCCTCCCAACTGTTCTCCCCCTCATCATGGCGGAGAGAAGTTCCTGGGTGTCAGGCTAAAGGATTCATCCCCAGGCAGGATCTCCCAAGCTGAAATGGAGTCCAGCGTTCTCATTGGGAAGTGAGATCAACTATATTCTGACAAACGGAAGATGGTACCTACTTGACACATCGGTAATGCATTCATTCTGTACTAGGTCCGATCACCACCTTCTTCGTGCGGAGATTCGTTGGAGCCATGAAGTGGAAAAAATTCATATCATTGACGATGAAGAGAAAATCTAGCAGCAAATGATGAGAACATCCTGAATGAATTCCTACCCAAACGTGACTGGCATATTAAGGACTACCCGACCGGAAACTATGAGCTGATTGTCGAAGAACTTAGGGCCTATGTAGAATTCGCCTCGATTCCTCAAACAAGAGAATTTGATCTTCTCCATTACCACTAAAGAGTTGCTCGAGAAGAGAAGGAAATTGATGCTTGCTCCTACCTCGACGCGTTTAATATGGCTAGTAATAGGTGCCAGGTGCAGAGGAGCTTTGTAGGCCGCTACAATTCTTCTATTCCTCACCATGCCTTTTAATAGGAAGACAGGTCCGACTGGGTCACACTATTCCACTAATGTTTTGCGCTGCAAGCGTTGAATAGAGGATGAAGGGTAACGCTCTTGGCGTTGATCAGTCTCTGAGGGATGCGCCATGCATTCAACTTCGTTAAGCATCGTTTGGAGGTGATGCATATCTGGCCTTTACAATGACTCACGACGACCTACCGATGAATAGAGCCAGTGTTGCTATCCTACCAGACAAGTTCGGCACCAATTTGCTGACCAAGGAGAGATAGAAGGCTTGGTGAGCCATGGGCGGGGATCAATTCCACGTGTATGTTGCAGGGCTCCTCCGACCACTGTGCCACACGCGTCCAACCACCATTGAATACTGCAATCAATTGATTGGGATCGAAAAGACATAGGGTTCGACGGAAAATTATTACGAAGCCTTCGTTTCGTCAACGACATCACCATCTCGGAAAGTACTAATCAAGCGCGATAGGCCGTGGAAGTAATCTGCAAAACGGGAAAAGATTCCCACCCTTTACTTTAGATGAATGTCACCACCTTCGATACTTTTATTGCTATCTTGCATCAACCTCATCAGACCTCTGTTCAATCAAACGGTACGGCTATTGTACATATTCAAATTCCGAACTTTCCAAAGTGACATGAGGCCGGTGTTTAGGCGTTGTTTGGCGTATCAGCGGCTTAATTGGAATAATGTCATCTTTTTTGTGTCGGTCTACTTGTCATCATTTTTACCGTAATGTTGTTACATCTTGTGAAAAATCGGATGGTTTGTACTGTTTCAGGTCGCTTCAATACCAGTCCTGTCATTCTCACCCATTAATGGTGAGTTTGGTTTCAGTACTCAATTCTTTGCTTCCGTATGTTTTGTGATTCTTCGCTGTTCAACAGTTGCGGTTTTACAGGCGAGACGATATGACACTCGGACCACGATCTTCTCTCCTGAAGGACGTCTCTACCAGGTAGTTTAAATATGTATTTTTTTTAATATGGATGGCTGCGTTGAAGTGTGGAGAATTTTCGATTGCATTCTTTCCTAAATGTCATGAAATGGCTCCACCCGGCACAATTTAGACCATTCATCTTTCCATGTTCTTTATAGGAGTTGATAGTGAAGTCCTTTGCTTTAAAGGATATCACTTTCATGCAGAGTCCTTTACTGTTCCTTTTTTTGGCAAGTGGTCTCCTACAGATAGTCTATGTGCTCAGCTGCTTTCGTTTTGTATTATATTTATTCTAATTTTTTTTCCGGTTGAATATGCTATGGAAGCGATCAGTCATGCCGGCACATGTTTGGGAATCCTTTCCACTGATGGAATTCTAATCGCTGCTGAGAAGAGAAATGTTCATAAGCTTCTCGATGATACGGTATCGTCCATTATACATAATGCAGTCCGATATATTTACATATGTATTATGTATTATTATGTATTATGTTCACACATATAGTATATATAAGGGAGTGTGTGGATACGTTGATGCACATGGGATAGATCCGCGCGCTCAAGACCCACCAAGCCTTCCATCTCTCCCTGGGTTGGCAAATTAGTATTGGACTTGTTTAGGAGGATCGCACCACTGGCTCGACACATTGGTAGGCCAGCGTGTGTCATTGTAAAGGCCAGATATGCATTCTTTCACCTCCAAACGTTGCTTAATGAAGTCGAATGCATGGCGCGTCCCTCAAGGATTCATCAACGCTGAGAACTTTATCTTTTATCGCTTATATTTTTGTGTATATATATGTATATATACACGTACGTATATTTGTGTTTAAACGCTTTCTATGCGCTTTTTGCCATTGACACTGATATGTGGTGTCCTAAGCATAGTAATTTTGTGAAGCAAACCTTTCATTGGAAGAAGTAGACGGCTACTATTGGTCTTCTATCTTGAAAAACGAATGTTTACAAGTGCAGCTGCAACCAAGACTTTTGGAAGTTTTCGTCGTTGAATTAGTCGACGTGCTTTTTACAGACCTCCCAACGGTTTACCGCCTCATCGTGGCTGGGAAGCGTTCCTGGCGTGTCGGACTTCGGTGTACAGCGGGGGATTCATCCCCCGGCTGGGTCTCCCAACCTGAGAAGGAATCCGGCGTTTCCATCAGGAAGCCTTGCTAAGGGTAAAGCAATACCAGGATCCGCCACCGTCCTGGTATCAAAGTCGCAGGTGGCAAATTTCCCTCTGATCCACAAGAGTTGCGACAGCCCGTGGTGGTGAAGACCTGTGGCAGACTTTGGCCATGCTGACCTCGGGATTCCATGGAACCACAATGGCTTAACCAACAAATCTCCGATAAATAGTGATTATGCTGGAGTCCGCACAACCAGTGAAGATGGGCCATTCAAGTATCAAGTGTCAAGCTTTTTACAGAATGGTAGTTTTAAAAGCATCGTATTGAATATAAAAGACCTTGATTCCTAGCACTTCGCATCTCCACATAGTACTGTTTTTAGGTCCTTGCCGAGAAAATCTACAGGCTTTCTGAAAACATCACGTGCACCGTTGCTGGAATCACTGCTGATGCGAACATACTTATCAATCACCTAAGATGGTAAATGTTTTCCCGTTTTAGCCCAACGATTTTACACCAAGTGTGACCTTTTTCAGTCCATTTCTAGTTTTCAGCATAATTAACCTGTTTCAACCATTTAACTTGACCTGTTTAGGTGGGCTGCGCAGTACAAGTTGTCGTACGGAGAGGAGATGCCTGTTGAACAGCTTGTTCAGAATCTCTGCAACGAAAAACAGCGTTATACGCAAATTGGAGGTTCGCATTTAACGTGCATTAGTTGCTATTTTATTATATGGAAAGTATGGAATTTGGTTGAATAATGAAGTTCTCGCTCCCCTGGTCTACCAAACCTTCTATCCTTCCGGACTCGGCAGATTCCTACCGGATTCATTTTGGAGGATTGCATGGCTCGACACATCGGTAAGACACCGCGCGTCATTGTAGAGGCCAGATATGCATTCAGTCACTTCCAATGGTGCTTAATAAAGTGAAATATATAGCGCATCTCTCAGAGATTGGTCAACGACCAGAGCTTTATCCTTTGTCATTTGGTGAAGTCCTTCAGGAAAACGACCGTTCGGTGTTTCGTTGCTGTATATGGGATGGGACAAACACTACGGCTATCAACTTTATCAATCAGATCCTTCTGGCAATTACACAGGTTGGAAAGCCACGTGCATAGGCAACAATCATCAGGTACTTTATCTGATTTCGAATTAAACCTATTTGCTGAGATATTTGCAAAACTCTGGACCGCAGGTGTCTATGGTGGGGAACGAACGCGCTATTGTCCTTTCCGGGGAGTAACGCGTTCACCACCACAAAACCCATTTGCTAGTCCACATTTTTCGTGGGTTTATTTTTAAAAGCATCAACTTTAGGCTGCCATGTCTCTGCTGAAACAGGAATATAAAAGCCCTACACTTGCGGAAGCCAAAAAACTTGCCGTTAAAGTGTTGTGGAAAACTCTAGATGTGAAACTGACTAATGAGAAAGGTTGGAGTGTTCATAGACGTTTTTCTCTGCGTTTGCATTGTCGTTTACGTTATTATTTATTTGGGCTTCTAATAGATTCACAATTTGTCAAGAGGGATACTCTAAAAGCGGGTATCGGCTCTATTCATTTACAGATTTTCGAAAATAAGTAGTATCTCTTTATTTCGGCACTTGTTCTTCTCAATTTCTGTAACCGCAGTCGTCTCAAACAAATATTGCATATGCAACGTATGCAACTTGGATAGTTGGGTGGCCCGTCTTCACTATTTGTGTGGGTCCCAGCATAACTTCCATTTTTTCGGAGTTCTGCTGGTTTAGCTACTGTGGTTCCCCGGAATACTGAGGTCAGCCTAGCCAAACTCTGCCCCAAGTCGTCACCACCACAGGCAGACCCTGCCCTCGTGGATCAGAGGAAGCGTTACCACCATGTGACCAGTTTGGTACCACGACGGTGATTGATGCTGGTATTGGTTTATTCTTAGCTGGAAAGCCGTACTCCTTCTCAGCCTGGGAGACCCTGCTGGGGTGATGACACCCAGTGTACATTGCAGCTCGGCACCCAGGAACACTACCCAGCCACGATAAGGTGGTAAACCGCTGGGAGGTCGTATGTGCAGTTAGTTTAGACAGTTGAAATTTCTTTCCAATGCTTTGTTGTTCTTTTTGAGAAATGGTTTCTTTCATGACAATTCTGTTGTTGCAGTCGAAATGGCCGTTCTGACACGTCGCGATAATAAGACAGTAGTTGAAGAATTAAGCGCTGCTGAGGTTGGTGGTTTATCCTTTAACAGTTGTTATTTGCATCTTTAAAGAAACTAGGTACTTCATCAACGCCTCTATTGCTTCCAGGTTGAAAAACTTATCAAGGAACACGAAGAAAAAGAAAAGGAAGCTGAAACAAAGTGAACTCATGCCATTATTGCTATAAGTTGAGATTCCTGTGCATCCTGTCCTATAAATCTGATTTTCCGTGAGAAATTGTTTCATCGCTCACATTCTCATTCTTCGAGTTATTAGAAGCGATAAAATCTTGAATCCTTGTTAAGTCATGACTTCGTCTAATTACTTAATGGGATCCTTTGTGCCTCTCATTCTTCTTTTATCTTCTAATAATTGTCACTGGAACGTCTTTTGTGTGAAGTGGTGGACTCATACTTTCTATCTACAACGTTACTCAGAAGTTACTTTTGAAGCGCCGTTACTTCTTTAATTGATTTACTTGGAAGAGCTCTTTAATGAATTACTATTAGCGCGTGTGTGAATCGAAGCACGGAGCGGGGGAAGGATACAAGGAGTAACGTGAGTGTGAGCGGAAGACTTTGTGGAAAGACTGGAAGTCCTGGTGTTGTTCGCTTGTTCTTTGACAATAGGCAATCCTTGTACATTTATAGGGTTAATACATTATAGCGATTACAGATGTATTCTTCGCAGCCAGAGTTATCATTTCTGCGATTGCTGGACCGGACGAAAAAACTTGCCAGAGAGGATTTGGCTTCCAATGTGTGGAAAGTGAATGCTGCTGTTTTATATTTGGAGAATTTATTGAGTAAGTTACAAGGTACTAGAAGGTGAGATTAGTCGACAAACGTCGACGGTGTACGTTATTCAAGCGTTATTTTCAGCTTGTGCAGTATCGATGTACTGATGCAGTACGGTCGTGAGTTGAATCAGTTGAAGATTCTAGTGGAAGCTGAGAGCTGTGTTAGTTTATTTTTTTAGTTTATGTAATTGGTTGATGACATTAAGCGAATGTGGGCCAAAAGCATCATGCTGTTTTAAATACTGGGAAAGTTTCAGAATTAACAGTATAAAAAGTGCTTTTTGGGGGGTGGGTTGGGTTACAGCGTTGTTTGGGTCTGTTTCGGTCTAAATGCAGGGTGCCGTTTATGTCCGAAGTTTTCCTTTTTTCTTGATCTTTTTTTTCAACCATCATTAGGAGAATTAATGTCGTTATTAGTTTTTTTCCTTCACTAGTTAACCTGAGTATATCCTAAGTTCCTGAATGTTGTAGATGTTTGCTTGTAAATAAGATCAGCCACTTTGTAAATTCGAGAATATGGAACTTTGCGGAACATTTGTGTAGAGAGTAGTGCTTTCCTCGGTGTTGTTGTTGCTTTTGACTAAGGAAGTAAAACTTTTTAATATATAATATGTATTATACATGTAAGTTACATAAACCTAAGTTAATTTTCAAAGGTGATGGCCTTGAACATAGCAACTTTCGTCCTCAAGGTCGTTGAGCTATTCTTGATGCAGCCTGCTTTAAAAACAGCTAGAACTGAGAACTGAAGCATTCTAGAAGTCGGCTGAAGAGAAACTTTCTACGTTGAACCGTATACCACGATTCTTTCCACAGACGACCTTTGATATACACTCCGAAGAAATGCGTAGGTTCATGAACTTTGATGATGGTTGTTTTTGTAGTGTGTACCACAAAATATGGTCATGGTTTAGACACACCTGGCCGACCTTCAAAAGCAACGAATGAGTTGCGTATTCGAAATCGAACCGTATATAGAATGGATCTGCGTAAGCAGTTGTTGGGACAAGAGAGACAAAGGCGGCAAAGTGGTATGTTCGTTGATTTCCACACCTTACTTTCCGTAGACGTAAAGCGACCCCAGGATCACTGTTTTAGTGTCGTCAGGAGATGACTTATTGCAGCAGGAGGAAAAACAGGAGAGTATCGCGACAGAATTGCTCACTATGACTCGCTCATTGAAGGAGAGCATTACACTTGCTGGCGAAGTTTTGAAGGACGATAACAAGGTGTTTTTTGTGGTTTATAACCCTAGTGCTTTGATAATCTACTCGTTGCCACTAATATACTTCACGGATCCATTTATAAGAATGTACAGGGGTAAAATTTGCAATTGTTTACAGTAATACTGTCAAAATCATTATTTACCGTTTTTATGTGGCCCTGATGCACAATATAAGGAAAATTTCAGCACTTCCTTAATTCAATTCCTTTCCTCGCATCAGTTTTCTACAAAGATCTTCAGTTTTCTCATGTAGGTTTAGTTCCCAATTAATGGCTGACTTTCTCCACTTATTTCATTGAATTTGAGCAGCCTATCTGTGCAGAGTTCCCCCTTTTCATCGGTAAGAATGAAAAATAAACGGTCAATTTTACGGACATCAGGTTTTAGAGCGAATTGTCGTATTTCGAAAACAGGAGAATTCCAATATAGACTTTTTGAGGAACTGAGCGCCCTGCCTGCTTATGAGGCGAAAAAGGAGATTGTTTGTCAGGAGTCGAATTTTCCTATGTATTTATCCCAAAGATGAAATCGCCCTAACAGTGAAAATAAATGCTCAAGATTTTTACGCCGCAGGATCCATGTAGCTATTAGTGCAATATGTAAATGTACTTTCACTCGGAAACGACCACCGATGCGTAATTTTAAGTTCGTATATCGAAACTTCTTTCCTTTTAAGCTTCTGTCTTCGTTGCACACCCAGGTGGACTCGAATTTGGAGCGGTTAAATACCGAGGGATCACGGCTTGCCAAACACGCTTACAAGTGCGGATTCGATTGTGCCTTAATATTTGTCGCTCTGTTCATTTTTTGGTCATTCATTTGTATGGTGGTCATCATGAAAATGTTTCCAAAAAAAGTCTCTTCATAAAGATTTCGCAATTATGAGTCTATAGCAATCATGTGATTCTCTGTTTGCTTTCTCCATGATATCATTTATGTTGTCTCGAAATCCGAAGTATAGAAAAATCAAGCGATTGAGCAGGTGCGTAGTTCTTTCCTACCATCCTCTTTCTATTTCTTTTACGAAGAGACTCTAGTTTTATTCCTCAATATTTAAATAGGCAAAAAAATTAAAAGACAGTGCAACAGTGTTGTATTTGCATGTAATCAAGTTTGCCATGCAAAGCACTTTTACACTCTTCAATGCTCGATCACTTGGTGTCGTATACATCACCTAATAAAATACTGACTCTTCTATTGGGATGTGGCTACCGTTCATTAGACAGAAAGAGAACATTAACGTTTTTCGGATTTCATATTTGTAAATCTTATGTTGATGAGTAGTTTATCACATTCAAGGAAGGCGTAGAATGTAAAGCGAGACACAGAAATCCCATGATAGCGGATGAAGTGGAATACGTGTGACAAAGCCAACACAACCAGTACTGAACCTTTGTACTCTTTTGATGGGATTTCTCGATTATAATGTTATGGTTCCCCATGATAACCGTGTGATTGACGGAAGAACAAATTAAATAGACAACACTTTCGATCTAACGTAGTATAATGTTATAGATCGGCTAACGAAGTAGGAGAACTCAGATGGCGACCTCAAAGGCTCGTCCTTCCCACTTCATAGTTAAGTGATACCGATGAAGTAGATGCACTGATATACCGTAGCACAAATGTTTATATCTCTAATATCACTGAGAAGGAACCCTATTCCACATTGTGAAATTGTCCAATTTCCATTGCTTTGCTAGACGTCATCAAATACTGCTTTTGACTAATGAAAAGTGCGAGCAACCGGTACTAAGTCCTTTTGTGCTTACTCAAGAGGCAAGGTTTGCATGATCTCATAAGATGTACAAGAGCAACTAGTACTAAGTTTGTGTGCGCCTATTCTAGAACCAGAGTTTGGACGACCTCATAAGATGCACTACATCTTGCTTCCCATGCATTTCTTCTGAAGCCCTCAATGTTATTTCTTGGCTCGTGAAATCTATGGGCTATGGATTACCACTATATTATGGACAATCCTAGCTACTACCTAATGTTAACTACTATTTTTGTCCTTCTCGTACCACTTTTCTACCTTGTTCATTGTACGACGATGCTGAATCGTAGCGTACATTGATGTTCCTTCCGCTCCTTTAACGCCATCAATTAGCTTTTTCTAACCATATTTACCTTGGTATACCTTGGTGTACCTTAGCAATGGTATAAACTATCTCTTTAACGAAAACATAACATACTATTAATCGCGATGAATATCTTCAAAATACTTCCATACAACAAAAATATATAGAAAAACTCGTAATGGTGGCAGAAAAATACCATGGCAGCTGAAAGAACAGAGAAATAAGCACTGAAAGAGTACGGCGAATCTCGAAGAAATCAAATATCACCTAGAAGAAAGAAACCCATAGAACGTTAGGAAACAAGCATAAATCCATTGAAAACGAACATACGAATATGACAAACTTTCAACAAACGTGATGTAAGCAAGTACACTTGACAGCCATAAGAACCAAGTATTGGTCAGAAAAAAAAGAGTAAACTGGAAAAAAGAACAAAACTAGACCATAGTGATCAGAATTTGTCCTGAATCAACCGAACTGCCTGATTTTTCTTCGAGCCCTGACTTTTTCATTCCCGTATCTGACTACAAGAGGGTAACTCTAACAATAGATATAAACAAATTGTGACCAAATTTGTTGCACATAACTTACTTTCGATTTTGTATAAATACAAGGAGATACAGCAACTGATGTGGTTTCTCTTCTTGATACTGATTTCGTGCCAATCCGATTATAGTGCTTGAAAAGGTCTTAACTGTAACTTCACTATAAACTCAAAATATGCTAAACTCACAAAGTGACTGATAGACTACAGTAATAACCTCGCTCATAACTTACTTGTAAAGATGACTGACTGTTCGTTGCTGGCTTCGGTAAGCGCGTTCTGTGAGTTGTATTAGTAAATTTCGAACGACGTACAACCTGATTCGGAGTTGGACATCCGGCTGTAGCGGACGATGAGTGAGGACGTGAAGACAAACTAAAAGACACTTCTATAAAGAAGAAGCTTAATGGGCTACAATAATGCTCTGTTCAAAAAACGAAGAATGATATTTCACGCATCCCTTTCTTCAGGTTAACCTGTAAGGACCAATTATTTTTGAGCAACAACCTAAACACTTACCCGAAATAAACATTTGTTCTACTACACTCTAAATAATTCAACTCTAAATTTGTTGTATAACGATGAGTAATATGCAACTGAAATTCAAACCTACCATCGCAAGATGGTATTATAGGACTCTAAAAAAGCGCTTTCTCTTGGAGTGCAATAACCAGTCTTATCTTATGCACTATTCTTCAACTGTTTACGTAAACAATATTCTATGATGGAAACAGTACGAGTTTGGAAGAAAACCAAACTCACTGCATGATCAATAAGTGGCCGTAAATGGAGTTAACCCATCCAATAAGAAAGCCGTCTACACAGACGGAATGCATAGGTGTCTCATAAAACTTTCTAACCTTATTGCTGAACAATCGATGGTGATATCGTCTTCGACAAAACAGTCGAGTGGAAGGGTAGTGTCTGGTTGTTCGACATTCTCATTATCGTTATCAGACCAACTCAAAAAGAATCAATATTCCTACATAAATCATATCCTTTAAAAAGAATCATATCCTTTGAAAAATCTAACCTCTCCGAAGATTTGCGTGAGAAACAATTTTCGTCATCTTTATGAGCGCTAAACACATGCAATAATTATACACGTGAAAATTACTTTAAAAGTGAGTGTTCTAACACCTAATTTTGGTTCTTGTGCCATAGTCGATGATCAGTAATAGATAATAAATGTCTTAAGCAAAAGTTCCATCAACAAGAAGATAAAACCTATGAAAAGATGCAAATATGAATTTCTCACTTTTCCTTGCTTTCAACATTCACCATTTTGACGTTGTGATTTGCGTTTGGATGAGATGGGCGGACGCAGCGACTCACTGGAGTGCAACCACGTCCGTCCTTCTCGTTTTTTGGATCATCCCTGGAAGATGGCGTTTGCGGCATAGCTGCATTAATGCAGGCAGTCAGCAGGCGATCTGCACTTGCTGAAAACTGGTACTTCCATGGAAAATAAGAAAGAAGAAAGCGGTTAACAGGGAAAAGAATTTAAAACTCACCCTGATGCATAGATGAAAGATTGTGCCGTGGCTTTCGAGGCGATGGTTGCACGGATTCCATCATATGGGCGAGAAGTCTGCCATCAGCTAACCTCCTAAAAAAATTCCATATATATGTGAAATTTCCTCATCTATTACAAAATAAATTGCAGTAGGTAGCAACAAAAAGGTAACATTTTAATTTCGACTACAGCCTTAGCTCAGCTCGGTTCAATGCTGATTTGCGCTACCAGATCGATCCCGTTGATGAGTGATTTCTGATGGCACTGGTGGAGAGAAAAACTAACTGAGAGAAAGGCAAAACGAAGAACCTGCATGGTGTGATGGTGAACTTCTTAGCCCCCTGAAAGATAATGGCGTGTTCGATCCCCATGGCAGACACCTGCGGTGCGTAGTTTTGCAAATATCTCAACACCATTATGGTTATTAAAAACTATTATACGTTGTTCAGTATATAATCTCTAATTTTACAATATGAATGCTTAACTACTTCTTTATGCTTGTTATAATTTTTAATTTATGAACGTCCACACAAATGATTTTGACGCTCAGAGTTTGCTCCTTCTCATGTTGTATTAGCTGATTTGGCTTCGTTAGTATAATACTACGCCGAAAGAATGTGTCGGCAACTTATCACTCAAGACTTTTGCAAGACACCGCTCACTCCCGTGTTTAAGAGACGGTTTAGAAACTCCATGAGTTAAGTACAGAACCCTTTCTAATCTGCCTTACTCAGCAGATCAACCAATCCACTTCCACTTCTTCGAGTATCTGGAAAATTTCACTCAACTGGAAACATTTATCAACCAAGAGGCAACTAAGGAGACCTTAGACGACTTTAAATAAAGCGAAGATCCGAGCTTTTATGAAGATAAAATGCTTAAGTTTGCAGTACATTGATAAAAGATATTGATTATAATCGCTACTGCTATGATTGCAAAACCAAATTTAGAAAGAACTTCAAAATCGAATTTTCCAACTAAACATCTTAAGGCTCGTAAAACCTTTGACTAACACTAAGTGAAAAATCTGTGTTGATGAGCACCTTTGCTGCCTAGGTGTAGTCGTCCGTGGTGACGGCTGAGGCAAAACAGCTTCAATGGATCTCGCTAATAACTCCGCCCCATCGACACTACCTGCTACGGCATAGATATCGTCAAGAGATGGAGCATTACGAATTTCTGAATCATAATGCAATTCTATAGGATCTTTACAAGATTACTTAATAAAAGCATTCTTAGAGCTTACCAGAACGTACTTCTTCAGCTGCTAGAAAGCTCGACGACAGTGGCTGTGAGTGGAGGATGAATGCAGGAAATGTCGGAGTGGGTTGATCATCGATGATAGCAGTAGTCGTGTCGCTGGCTGTAAGACCTGACCGTTGTTCACTTGTAGAGGCAACATCCACGTTAGTACGAACAGTGACACTGAGCGGAGTTGAAGGGTCACCTGCTGAAATTTGAACCCATTTCAATTCCTTCGGTTAGCAGATAAGCTCTACCTCTGATTCTACTTTTGACTTTCCCACAAGTATATTTCAAATATATCAGATAATCCTTCTTTTCCAACGAATAAAGTGGGATAAAATGAAATGGGAAGTGAAAATTCAATGAAAAATGGTGGTGAAACCGAAGGGTCGAAAGAAAACAAAAAACCACTTAAAGACTTCAATGTGATATAAAACACCTATGATGTAACGAAATTTCAGAACATACACTCTTTCGTTATCTTTGAGCACTGGGTTGGTGAATCGGGCAGCTCAGAAGGAGATATTGGAGACATTCGATTGCTGTTAGTGGCAGTGTCAAGAGAACTCTGCCAACCAGTAGACGTATTCTGAGGGAAATACACCAATATATAAAGGCAAAAAACAACGATTAAATGGTAGAAAAAAATCAACATAACTATCACCGGCAATTCGCTACCAAGAGAGGCAGCGCTAACACTACGGGTACATCGAATACTATCCTCTAGATCGGGATCTCCCGTAATTTCATCAGGCACAAGTGAAGGCTAAAAAGAGAAATCTTCGATATAAATACACAGACACGAGGTTCGACCAGTTACATTCTCTCGTCGCGACGACTTACATAAACAGCAACCGTAGTCTGGATTCATGAAAGCTGAAAAAATAACCTGAACTGGAGTGGTATCATCAAAATGGTGAGCTCGATCAGGCTCTGGAGGAGGTGCGAATCCTAAGGGCGGACCAGGTGACAAGAGAGTAGGATGAATGCCGACACAGTGATGGGCAGAACTACAACACGACGTGTAAAACTATTGTCTTTTTATATGCTCAGCCCTTATATGTACATATGTTTCGTTATCAAATCTTGCAAAATATCCTACCCATGAACCGATGCTGTGCATCCTCCACGAGAAAAATGACGAGGGAGACTGCTGGATCGATGTTCCGCTGAAGATGGAAGGGATGGTAGAGCGGTAAACCTTCCTACACCGCCTGGAGATATCCTAACTCCACGAAGAGTCAACAAACGGGAGTCACGCATAGAACACATCGGTTCACAACCAATTGAAGATGACATGTCTAAGTACACGTCTGTATGCAAAAAACAAAATTTTGCAAAAAAAAATACGTTCAACAGTGTTCCTCATAGCTTTACAAGTAACCTCGATAACACGCATAGCCAATTGGTTGATTAAGGTGATTGAGAACTGCTTTAACAGCAACTCGAATATCTTCACGTGCTGAATTTCGCAGCACATTTAACTGATTCATTGCAAAAGCATCGTGCCGAACCAAAGACTAAAACGAATTAAATTAATGTAATGGTCTCAAAGTATGCTTAGCATTCCGAATACAAGACGGATCTTGTTTTCCTTGAATTGACAAAAGTAAGTCAAAAATTACTTGATGCATCCCTCGGACCCCTGGCCAGATCGAACTGCGATTGCCCTTTTCGGGGACTCACGCGTTACCCACTGCACCACTGAGGCCCTACTTGATGTATCAACGACAGAAACCGTAACGCTCGTCATTCTGCCACGCGACCAACTGAGTTGAACAAAAATGGCTTATAAATTTCTCTCCATAGTAGTTAATATTTGATGAGTTTCAAATGCTGAACTAATTCGGCCTGTCCTTACCAGGCTTTCTACTATGAACGCCACCCTTAACCTCAGCCAAACTGAAAAGATATTTGCAAGTACAACTTGAGAATTACGATCAATAACTGCAAGTTTGAAATACGATTTAAAGAATAAGATTAATAGCCGAACAGCGATTCAGCGCTGGAACTCCTTGTCTTGCAGTTCTCAAAGTAAATTAGATGGAAGTGAGCTTGTATGGTAAACGTCATTGCTCTATAGAATATATACGCACACATCTATACCTGCAAATGTGGGTCCTTTGCTATAAGGTTGCTTAGGGCACCAAGAGTGTTCGCCACGATGGTAAATGAAGCACTGCTCAACAACTGCACCAGATGCATTGCCAATTCGGGCCTTGCGCTAATATGAGTGGAATTTGACAACAAGTATTGCGAAACATATTTCAAAATACCCGACGTGCTTTCGACGACAGCCTGAAAAATACAACACGTATGAAACAATTTTGAAAAGGCAGATTATGTTTGAAAAGAACTGAAGCACCACTCTATCAAGTGCACCTGTACCAGTGACAATATATATCTTCTCACCGTCATTCTTGCATCATTAGTAAGCAGTGTGGTAAGAACAGCAAGGAAGCCGGGTTCATCACATATAGCCCGCTTATTACGATCCGAATGTGAAGCAAGATTCCACAAAGCACTAAGAATGGCCTTTACGCAGCCTGCAAGTCAACGGCTTCAAAGAGAATCCCTTAAACGACAGCTTATGGTTTTGACGAACCTTACCATTGAAATTTCCTTCTTTAGTAATTAAACTATGAAGTTGGAGATAAAAGCCGGAAAATTATGAAGATCACCTTCGTCCCCATCGTTGTGCGCTATCACAGCAGCGCGTGATAAAGCCTTTGCAGTAGGAGAGAGAACATCACTCATTTTACCGTCCGCCATCCAGCTCAGATTCCGGACCAGACCAGCATAGACCTGAAGTGGTCCAGTTTCTAATTGGTAATTTTCGAAACTGCAAACTCATCTATACTCAGCTTCAAAAAATTTTGTAAATAAGAACAACCGCTCGTAGCAAAAACATGAACATCGTTCTACCCTTTTCAATGACATTGGCTTTACCATTACTATCCGTAATTTTTCTAAATCTACAGTACTTGAAGAAGCAAAGGATTTCACAAACTAAAACATCATTCATGGACAGGTAGTTTTATGGACATCCGTACATGCAAATATGTGTAGATGAGTGAGTGTATCGGAATGCGAACAATGTGAATGTGAGCGGTAAAAAAGTAGCAGATTCCAACAGATCTACACATTATGACAAGTCTGAGATCACACTTTAATTCGTAAGGCGGTACATGTTCAGGTCAAAATGTTCGCAACAGCATATGAAAAAAGTGTTTTAGCCCAATTATTTACCTTTTGGGAACTCTGGTTTTCCGAAAACAAACGATAGCTGAGAGACAGTCGAAACGAAGGACCCGCATGGCGTGGTGGTGAACGCGTTAGTCAGGGTAATGGCGCGTTCGTTCCCCACCGCAGGCACCTGCGGTCTCGAGTTTTGCAAATATCTCAGCATCATTGACAGACGACAGTTCTCAGCTAACAGGAGAACTTGAGAGGATTTGATAAATAATTGTAGAAAAGACTTCGACGTACCTTTTTATAGATATGAATGGTCTGTATTCTATGGTTTACTACATGAATCTGTTCCCCATCATATAGACACATTACTGTCAGCTTTTATCAGTGTCTCACAACTCGATTTGCCTATTTTAGAACCTTCTATACCCGGACATTCCATAGAATAACTATTATTCACTACAGCGATTACAAGTGAAACAACAGACAATTGCCAATCAAATTAGCAGTCAAAAAACTCGTTCGAAAAAAAAATTCTTTGTATATCTCTAAGTGCAGAACCGAGCATGTGTTGAACAAGGGAATGATCGATAATAATAAGTCTTGGAAAAATTTCCTGCACATCAGAAAGAAAATGAGCACTGCAAAACTCATACCGGCCACTGGGAGTACCGCGTATAACTGTGTAGAATATACACTGCTCCGAATTTGTTAACATGCCACTGAGCTATATATTAATATATTGATGTAAAAACGATGGTGTGTTAATGTCCCTTTATTTTAGTTTCTTCAATGGTAAACACTGAGAATAGAAATCTTCTATGTCACTGTTAGTTGTATTGTATGAGTATGAGAAATGAATTAATGAATAACCATAAGTAAGCTTCCATTTAGCGCATATAATCATACATCAGGGATGGGGTTACACAAAGGTAAGGGTTCCGTTCAATACACGTGTGGGAGTAGTTCGACCTCACTTCGGGCCCATCAAGAATCGTATACCACCGGAGTTCGATCGAGAAAATGCTACTAGACTTGCTAATAAAAGCCAACTTCCTCCAATCTATAAAAAACGGCGACCGCCTGTTATGAAGACCTAGGATCACCAATAGGTTTGCCCCAGAATTTCAAGAAAAATCGACTCGACCACCATTCAACGACATTTATAGAGACCCAAAATTCTTCAGAAGCTGAACCCACAGTCAAACCTTAGGACTTTCGTGTAATAAGGATACGTACAAACGAATTGAATGCTCAAAGCCCGCAAATTCGCACAACCTGTGATGTGGGGACGTGTAAAATAAAAAACATATATTGTTGGTGATCGTTTGGTGTACAGATTGAAAAAATCGCTGCTTGCCGGAAAAGTTCTAATCTGAAGACGGCAAACCTTCCTACGACCTACAACGGCTTGTAAATGTACGTGGTGAAGATCTGGGAAAAGTAGCCCAACTATTATAGGCTTCCACAGAAAAGCACATTAAACTAGCATGTCAGCGGTGAAATTTCCAGATAATCAAGCTGTAATCGAACATTTCGAAACCGACCTTCCCTAAACCTCGGTGTGACAAATCAATATGTATTCTTTCTTGATAAGCTTGCACGAGGTTGATAAATATATTTATTTCCGGTTAACGTTTCGACGTCTTCGTCTTCCTCAGAGCCGGTGATCCGAGTCGATGGTCCATGCTTGTTGTTCGCCTCGACGTTGCGTCTTCGCCTTCCTGTCGAGCCAGATCTTCCTCAGCGAGCCATCTTCTCGAATGAGGCATCCCCACTCAGTGA